>JAAEAF010011372.1:0-15660 GCA_011037195.1 Triatoma infestans
TTAAGTGTTTCTCAGCTCTATGGAAGAAATGTAAAACCTACTAACGAACAATTTGGACTCCGGTTATTATTAGAAAATGTGGACAACCTAATTACAAATATTGGGGACATTAATCATACTGAGGGCGAGCAGTTACTAGAAGGCAATTCTAATTTACTAGTCCCAAATACAGACCCGTTTTGCGACAATATAATGCTTGTTAAAATATGTGCTTTGGAAGACTGCTATGGAGATGGGAAAAACCTAATTGTTGAGAAGGAAATTTGTGGCTCTTTTAACAGTTATCTCCGAGGGGGAAATGCGGTACTTTGTTTGTGCGAGACATGGTGTTAAAGCCAAACTACTTTTTTCACTAGAAAGCAAGAACAAGATGGCTAAAGGTGTAGAAACAGTAATTGGAGAAGAACGTTTAGGAGATATATACAAAAAATATAACAACCCAGTATGTATACCATACAAAGTCGAGTTGTCAGATGTAAAATTGGAGAATCAGCTGAAAAAATTGCAAGAATTATTTAAACCGACTAAAAGAGGAAGATTACTACCTAATGGATTTGGATATAATACAGGACTTTGCTGGAATATTTAATAAAACAGAAATGGGTAATTATTTAACCAATAACTTTAACTTTTGCTACCAAGGAGAGTATAAGAACGAGTGTAATGTAATTTGTTGATAACGATAAAACAGTTGGTAAGAACTGTTTAACTTGGTTAACTTCTAACGCAACAGTTAAAATATGCAATAAGTTTATTTGTCAAAATAACAAGTCAGGGTGTTAATAAGAAAATCGGCAATTATATTACAGATTTTGTAAATTGTTCGGATACAAGATTAAAAGAAACATTTTCGTCTACTTCTACCACAGAACATGGTATTACAAGACTAGAAGCTACAATTTATAACTACTGTATTGGAAATTATTACAAAGCAACCGACGATGTGTACAACCCTCTGGAAGACCGTTTATCCCTATTGGAAAGTAGCAAACGTTATTTCCGTCAAGCTCCAATGTATTCTGTTTCTTTTGCAAAAGATGTGGACAAGGCCAACAGACACTTTACAAAACAGTTGTTGCCTTGTATTTAATAATTTGTTACAGTATGTATATTGGGCGAATAAGAATACAAGAAAGTTGACTGGTATACAGTTAAACCTATCGGAAAATACCAAGAACAGAGAAAACAAAATGATAAATTATGTTGCGTCGACATTTCGTTTTAACTCTCTACCAATTAATTATATATTATATTGTAGAAGATTGTGTAAACAAAGATATTGTACAGATTGCGCAAAAATGTTACATTAAAAACGTTGGGGAAACGTATTTCTCAAAAACTGGAACACTGTTTTCTACCTTACCAGGAAGTATAGATATCGAAAAGACATGATTGGTTTCTACCAATAATGTAATTCCTCATGTCTTAACGGAAGAGAGCTAACATAACCAACACGCTATTGCCATATACAGTAAAAGAAATAGAACTCCCACCTCTAATGTATATACCATCTGCAAAGAAACGACACTTAGTTGTGCAAAAATGTAACATTAAATGTGTATTTCTCAAAAAAAAAAACAAACTGGAGCACTGTTTTATACCATACCATAGATATCGAAAAGACAGGATTGGTACCATGTCTTACGGAAGAGAGCCGGCAGGCTATTGCCATATACAGTAAAAGAAATAGAACTCCCATGTATGGGCAAAGAAACGATACTTAGAACTAGGTGGATTTAAAAAGAAGGAAGATAGACTATATACAGAAAAAACTACAGAAAGAGGAATACAAGCAACTGGTGTAAAACGAGTTGACAGAATTTAAAAATATTAAACCACATTGCAAAACTTTGGACACAACTGGTGTTTACCGTAAACAACAAAGAAACTTTTATATATGCAGAAAAATAAGAGTGCAAGAACTAAAAGGGTGCCACAAAAATAGTGCCTATTCTAATAAAGAAAATGGTTACATTATAATACCAAAAAAATGGGTTGGATATAATTTCCTCACCTACCGCGAGAAACCATTTTAACATTTACTGGTGTAACAAGTTACAATGGACACTCGTTTGCCAAAATAGAGAAGATGGAATTTTGCACAGGAAAAATATGCAAGGTACCGCTTTTACACACAACAGGAGAACGATAAAGAAATAAGAGGTCGTGTTAAAGTTTCTGAGTGCAACCGGCTGGAAGCAGTAATTCTGGTAGGCCTTAAACTAGGTACTTATAGAAATAATATATACTACAGATGGAAAATATGGAGACATTGCTGGTTACTAAGAGAAATGCTTTAGATTTTGACTATAAATTACATTAGATAAGTTAAAACATACTGCCAGTAGACATAAAAAGATTTGTGTTGTGTGTGTAAATTATGTATATTATTAACAAGAATTGTAGTATAAGGGATGGATTTTGTAGTTAAACAAAATATTATGTTTGTGTTATTTATAATAGAACCGTACACATCTATGTATTATGGGAGAAAAATGATAGAGAAAACGGTGATCAATTTTTACTTTTAATGGTTGCAATTATTTCCTTTCTTTTGTATTGCAAAAACAGAGAAACATTTTTTCTTCTTCTTTAAATTATTCACTTAACAGCATGTAAGGCTCGTGCGCGCGTGCATGTGTTTGTAAGGCCGCGTATGGATGGTCTGACTCTGCAAAAATGCTTCTGTGTTGTAATTTCCGTCTAATAAAAACAAGTTAAAACATTAAACAGAAGTAAGAATGATTTTCCTTCTTTTTTTTTTGGGGAATATTTCTTCCAAAATGACTTCCATATTTATATTTCTTATCGGCAACAAGTTTGGGGACCAGGTACTTATATGTTTGCAGTTTTTTTTTTTGTTTGTTTTAAAAAACTCTTAACTATTAGACGTTACAGCTACAAACAGAAGATTCTGAATTTGGATATAATTCCCCAGATTAGAAACTATTTTCCTATACTTTGCAAGCATTGTTTAACTTGTTCCAATATTCTTCGATTAAAAAGTAATATATTTTTGGTGCATAATATCCTATGCCTGTTTAACAATGTAAGACAGTAGCACAAGTTGTTACGTTTTAGAAAGGTTGAGGAAAGCTGATTCCAATCCACAATAATTGCCATGCGATAACTTAAGACTGTTTTAGTGCAATATATGTTGTATTCTGTGTATATCTGTGTTGTTCTTGGACTAACAGACGTTAGTGCTGGTAGAAATGCCTAAATTCCAAACAGAAGATTTCGAATTTGGATATAATGCAATCATTTCCCATTTCTTATACTATGCAAACATTGGTTTAACTTGTTCCAATATTCTTCGATTAAAAAGTAACATATTTTTAGTGCATAATATCGTTTGCCTGTTTAACAATGTAAGACAGTAGAACAAGTTGTATACATGTTTAGAAAGGTTGAGGAAAGCTGATTCCAATCCACAATAATTGCCATGCGATAACTTAAGACTGTCTTAGTGCAATATATGTTTATATTCTATTGTATATCTATGTTTTTCTTGGACTAATAGACGATAGACAATGGCTACAAACAGATGATTTCGAACTTGGATATAATGCTATCATTTCCCCAGATTAGAAACTTTTTTCTTAGTTGTTACATGTTTAGAAAGGTTGAGGAAAGAGCTTGGAAATTACTAGCAAAATTGTTATTACAATCCACAATACGATAACTTAAGAATTTTTTAGTGCAATATATTCTTTTGTATATCTGTGTTTTTCTTGGACTAATAGACGTTAGACAATGGCTACAAAACAGAAGATTTCGAATTTGGATATAATGCAATCATTTCCCCAGATTAGAAACTTATAATGGTTTAACTTGTTCCAATATTCTTTTATTAAAAAGTAACATGTTTTTTAGCGCATAATATCCTATGCCTGTTTAAGAATGTAAGATGGCAGAAGAAGTTGTTACATATTTAGAAAGGTTGAGGAAAGAACTTGGAAATTACTAGCAAAACTGTTATTCCAATTCACAATACGATAACTTACGAATGTTTTAGTGCAATATATTCTTTTGTATATCTTTGTTTTTCTTGGTTATTCGACAGATTTAATTGTAGTCCAACTTTGCTTTGTGCAGTGATTTTACATTTTGACCTGATCAAAGACATTAAACACAATACATTCTCTACTGTCTAATAGTAGACGATGTGGTAAATTCCTAAAGTATATGACGAAAAATTGGTAAATTCTGAGATTCCTTTATAACACCTTTAAAACATAACTATTTGTCTCTTTATTTATTATATTTTCGTTTGGAGTGTGCAAGAGTCAGTGGAAGTGTGTGTAGTGCTAACTAGAGTTTGCCTGGGTATACACTGAACCAAAGAATTTCTAAGAATTCCAGAAATATTAGATATCTCTGTAGGATCTATTTACATGATAGGTGTTGGAATATCAGTATAGGTGCAGCTGATCTGTTTCAGTGGATAAACGCAATGATAACCCTGAAGAAATGGCAATTCCTATCATCATTGAGCGATAATAAAGTCAAGACGCCTTGCTGTAAAACGATTGATTTTCGTTAAATGATATGATAATCCCACGTCAAAGTGTTCCAAAGTGTGTTTCGAAAATTCATTATTTACGATTGAATATCTCGGCAACGGATTGAAATATTGAAGTGAAATTAACGGCATTTTTCCTCACTCTTTTAGTAGCTTTCAATACATTAGTAAAAGTGGGGTTCAAAAGGAAATTGCAACTTTCAATCACCGATTTCTGATGTAAGGCGGCAATAAAATCAAATAACATTAACACCATCATAAACTAGAGCGCAAATGCTTCAACAAACCTTATGTTCACTTTTTTTATATCTTTGTTCGTTTAACAGTTATTTCAAAAGTGGCCCGTTTAAATGGGACACCCTTTATAACGCAGCATCATAAGTTTGTGAGATTGATGTTTAAGATGAGCTGGGAAGAGTATAGATTAAGATTGAGGTGGGGTGTAGACTGCCCCTATAATTAGTCAGATGTATAAGAAAAGATGGTGACCTGAAGCATTCTATAGTGGTGGATCAGTCAGCATTAAAAGGTTCAGAACAGACTCATTTAGTGATGAGGCAGCCATTTTACCTCGCTAGAGCAGAGCAGGATTAAAAAAAAAAGCGAATTAATTTCCAGTATTTTCTTTTCAACAAACATTTAATTGAAAGACCTTTTGTTTGTTTAATTTTGATTAAAAAGAACTCTTGATTGAATAAAGAGGATTCAGTTTAATCATGATGGTCCATGTTTTGGTTGTGATGATTATAATTTATATGAAAGAGAAAGAAAGAAAAAAGAATTACTAAAGAGCTCTTAAAACCCTTCGAAAATAAAGAGGTATAGGCGAATAAAATATTTAATGAGCAAGGAATGTCATCGGGAGAATAAAAGTGATATAAATCATAGAATATAAATATGTGACAGCAAAAGAAGATACTTCTATTTTGTAAGAGACAATCTGACGTTCTTCAGCGTATCTGTGACTTCTTATTTACTTGTCTGAAAGATGTCCAATATTTAACAATAATGCAGAGTTAGGCAAAATCCAAGTATTGACACATATAACTATATCTGGCAAGTCATTAAGAGTATTATGTAAATGTTGTCCATATTAGATCCGCTTCTACAATATCCCTGGAGAAGTGGCATATATTACTTCCATTTTTGGGAATATTTATAGAATGTACTTTATGTGAGAGTAGGAAAAAAAATATGGCATGAAACACTCAAACTACTTTTCGTTATTGCAGTTAATAATTGACCAACCAATCCACAAAACAGTACCTCCAGTAAAAAAAAAAAAAAAACAGTAAATGCGAACTTCTGGGCTAGGTTTTTGAGCAAAGCCTTCGAATCCGATGGAGACTGGTATTTAAAGAATATCTCAAACTGCTTGCCGCTTTTTCGTTTTTAAAGTAATTTGTAACACCACACTAAAAACAATTTTTTTGTAATCAGGTGAACTAAAGCTTGTATTTTCTTCTGAAAACCTCAATTCTGAAAATTTGATAAGATCGGAAAATTCCGCTTACTGCTGCAAGATTAAGTAAAAATCTGTGTAGACAAAATCAACTAGCAGCAATCACACCACCTTCTCAAACTGCAATCATCATAGTTCTGATTGACCAATTTTCTAAAAAATCGGAATTGTTTCTAAGTCATTGATTTCCTTAACATCCAACTGATGGGTGTTAAGGAACATTGCCTTATCAGTTTTTACTGTAGATGAAATCTAAAGTCTAAATTCCCTCCAGACTCCACAAAATTAGTTCCCTTCAGACTCCACAAAGTTAGTTCCGTCCAGACTCCACAAATAGTTCCCTCCAGGCTCCACAAAGTTAGTTCCCTCCAGACTCCACAAAGTTAGTTCCGTCCAGACTCCACAAAGTTAGTTCCCTCCAGACTCCACAAAGTTAGTTCCCTTCAGACTCCACAAAGTTAGTTCCCTCCAGACTCCACAAAGTTAGTTCCCTTCAGACTCCACAAAGTTAGTTCCCTCCAGCCTCCACAAAGTTAGTTCCGTCCAGACTCCACAAAGTTAGTTCCGTCCAGACTCCACAAAGTTAGTTCCCTTCAGACTCCACAAAGTTAGTTCCGTCCAGACTCCACAAAGTAGTTCCGTTCAGACTCCACAAAGTTAGTTCCCTCCAGACTCCACAAAGTAGTTCCGTTCAGACTCCACAAAGTTAGTTCCCTCCAGCCTCCACAAAGTTAGTTCCGTCCAGACTCCACAAAGTAGTTCCGTCCAGACTCCACAAAGTTAGTTCCCTCCAGGCTCCACAAAGTTAGTTCCCTCCAGACTCCGCAAACTTAGTTTTTCCGGAAAAATGTTGCAAATAAAACGAATATAATTTTTTTTTTTTTTTAAATAAAAACCTATAGCGCAACAGCCCATGAAGGGCCAAGGCTGCCAGATTTGAACAGGGGCGTGTGGTAAGCAGGTCGCAGTTCCTACGTCGTTTAGTTAGGCCTTCGTTACCTAAGGCGCTACTACTGTAGCTTCCCACTTTTCATCACTACGATAGGTCAATACCGACTTTGCCCTCACGATGCAGAGACCTCCGCATCGGTTCTGATAAGCGGTTTCTGCCAATTTTCATTTTTGGGATTTTTCGTCAAAACTAAAAAAAATTGGGGACTTCAAATATATTCTCGCACGAAAAGCGAGTGCACTAGCCAATAGAACAACGCGTGAAGACAAGTATGCATAAAATGTCTTTAAATTTGAAGGATTATTTTGGAGCCATTTTCAAGAAAATTGTGAAAAACTAAAGTGCGCTTTCTGTGAAGTCAACTACCGCCGTTAATGGAATTTCTTCAAGTTAGTATTTTTTTTAAATATGATTCAATTGTCTCTGAGTTAATAATATTGTATAGTTAGCAGATCACATAGTGCTTTAATACTTCAGAGGGAAACTTGAAATACCGTTCCTCCCGAACCCCTCCGAAAATCAAATTTCTCTAAAAGTTATCAATAAAAATGGTAAGATTGTGTGTCGATACTACAAGGTGTGCAGAGAAAGTAGTTGGGATCCATTCAAACCTCAGTAAAATCGCACTTTCGAATGACTGATTCAGACAGAGACATCCTCATCGGTTCCGATAAGCAGGATTCAGGTTTATTTGCTGCCAATTTTCGTTTTTGGGGCTTTTCCCCAAAACTAAAAAAAGTTGGGGACTTCAAAACATGCTTTTTCATGAAAACTCAGTATTGCAAATTTGATATGGACGCATTACTTCCTAGTAAGAAAAGTATAAAAATCCATCCATTTAAAAAAACAATCCCGAATAACAAATTTTAAACGAAACAGAATTCTAAATTAGTTTCCATCAATAGTATTAAATGTCGCTATCAATCCAGTTCGTTAGGACGGATTAACCTTCATCAACTTGTTATAAAAGTATGAGGGAATTAAAAGAAAATAAAATGAAAATGTGTTTATATATCATTTTTATTAAAACTTAGCAGTAAAAATATGTTAAAATGAGGTCAACAATTGTTAATCCTGCTTCCCTAAAGAGGAAGGGAAAAAATTATCTCCCCTAATGCGAGTGGGTGAGTCTTCTTCTATTCCCTTAATTAATTAAGTTCAGGATCTGCTCTTAACGTGAAGATTTTTTGTTCTTTTTTTTTTTACATTTTGTTATAAATGGGAAATTATTAATTAACATAGTGGGAAGTTTGTTGAAACCTTAAAAGGTAACTGTGGTTGATGTTTGAATAATTTTCAAAAACTTTTCAGTGTTTTATAAATTTCTCTTTTAGCTTTTAGATGCTGTGGCTAATTTTTGCAAGTGTTAACTTCTAAATGATAACGAATATTTAGGAACTAAGAAATCGAAGTTCTTAAGAAAACTGTCACTGTTAAAAAATTTAATCAATGCCCAATTAAAGTGAAAATCGAATATAATGCAAAACAATAAATTTCACAATTTTTCGGAATTTTCTTGAAACATTCAAATGATTTTTCTAAACCGGGTGTTTACTGCCCATATTAACCTATCACATATTTAAAACATTTTTCCGAATATTATATGGAGTTTCTGTAGGCAACTGTGATTTAGGCTGAACTTTAAACTGCTGTTAAATGTTTTGTTAAATGTGCCTACGGAGGCAATGTAGTTCATATTCGGGCAAATAAAATGTAGTTCATATTCAGATAGATCTTATGGAACCCTTACAAAACTCTTCAGCTATAATTCATTTCACTTATATTTTCATGTATCGGTCAGGCTAAATAAACGATTACTGAAAATTCAAAGTTTAAAGAAAATTTGTCAGTTCAATTGCATTTTGGAAGTGTTCACCAGGGGCGGCAGGACAAAATTTTGATTATATACAAAATATGAATTTCCCAAAAACAACAGATTTGTTATTAAGCAAAATTACATCTATATTATAAAAATTGCTTCATTAAAAATTTAATTTAGAAAAAGTTAAAATTCTTCTTTTGCAGTGATTAAACTTGTCAATAACTTCTTCATAATCATTTATTGCGTTAGACAGCAGTACCATTTGTTTCTGCAAGACTGCAATACCAATATACTACATTTCTTCATGTTAAGGTTGTCCGCTACTTTGGGCTATATATAGAAAAACGCCTGGCATAGAATCTTCACATTAGACTGAGACGGCAAGAACTGAACAACCGCTTCAGACTGCTTAAGACACTGCTTGACAACAGATCCAAACTGACATCACTAAACAAAAAATTAATTCGTAACTGAGACTTAAAACCTCAGTCTTACGTTATATAAAACTTTATTGCAACCAATATAGGCCTATGGAATAGAGATATGGAGTTCCTCTAAGCTTTCTAAATTTACCGTATCCAATCCTTACAATCCAAAATGTTATGAAAAACTATCAATGTTCCTTATTATGTCTCCAACAAAACCTTTTAAATGACCTAACAAATTATATTTTTTACCCTTCGTTAGCAAAGAATACATAACTCCTTTCACAGCTTTGACGTCAAACCTTACCATCCATCCAGAAGTCCTCGTGACCTTTTTTTAAATTATTATTAACACTCAGAGAGAGAAACCAATTGATAAAGCTCATGTTTTTCTCATTCTTAAAACCTCAAAACTTACATTTCCTGTGAAAACTATTTCGAAAATCTAGCACGTTCACAAAACACTTGCAGGAAAAATAATAAGGAAAAGTATTTAATTGGAGAATGTTTTACAGAAGTTAAAATGTAACTTTTATATTTATGTAATGATGTCAAATGGAGTGGTTGCCAGTTTTATTGAACTAATGGGCACAGCGCTAATTCAAGTGGAAATAACGCCTGTTTTTTGTTTTACAATTTCATTTACAAAGACGTACCAAGTTTCTTTCTTAAAGGATACATTACTTTTACTTCTGGAAATAATAAGATGATGATGTTTCTCTCTTTTACAATTGTACTTCATTAATAAGTTCGTGTATACAATTAAACTTTTACACTTAAATAAATTCGTCTAATTAATAATATTAGAGGCATTTTAATGCAGTTTTAGAAATGTTTAAGACGGGTAAAGCCTTATATTCCCATTTGACAAATTAACTGACTTCAACTAACTTATTCAAGTTAATGTCATACTTCTGCAGTTCTTAAAGCCAGCTTTGGGAATAGAATGTTTAACAAGTTAAATAATAAGATTATTTTTTTTAATCGAATTAGAATACACAATAAGTCCCCAGCAGTTTACTATCACGAACATTTCCATTACACATATGAACAAAATGTGCCTTGCTAAGTCAGCAATGCTATGCTGAAGTGTAGTTTCTGCTGTTAGTAATTTTGATGACCAGGAAAATTAACTTATGAAAACCGAGGTAAGGATAAGAGGATGATATGGATAGCAAGTCGGAAAAATCATGTAATTTTCGGTTGGTAGGCAATTCTACAGGTAGGAGCTGTATACAGAGGTTTTATATTAAATAAATAATTATGGCATTAGATAATTTTATTATATAGATGTTATATAGACGTGGCCTAGAGATTTCTCTGACAAAAGACAGAGGTAGTTGATCGAAGATAACTTCTTGATGAATTTTTCTTAACCCTGTAATTGTGTTTTTAATCTAACAAATGAACTATCTGCGATGTCCCTTCATAAACATATTTAGCTCTCCCTCACTTAGGTATTTCGGCGGAGCTAATTTAGAGTGGATAATGAGCGCCAGTGATTAGGTGATTTTGGTAGTGATTAGGTTCTAATGTATCAGGAACAAAGGCAGCCTTCGAGACCAAATATGATTGTCTACTCTCTGTAGAGAACTCACAGTCACGGAAGAGCTTACAAGACGGGCAACTTCTTGTATCCAGGTCCCATTATGATAAGTCTTGCTTGCAGACTGAGGCCCTTCGTGGAATCTTTTCGAGCTAATCCTGCTTTCTGCTGATTATTAGAACCGTAGATTATTATTGGAACAAATTATTATTATTTGCATCCGCAACAAAAACAGACAAACGAAAAAAAGAAATATTCTTAAACTCAGTTAATGTTATCGCAATCACAAAACTACTTAAAAATTATGCTGATAATTGCTGCTTAAAAAACGGAATGCTGGCAAAGAAGGTCCACGACAGTAGTGAATTATTTGCTTTTACAAATTCTTGATTAAAAATTCCATTGTTATTGATGGAAGATTTGCAGTAAATGAACTGAAGGCATGGCTGTACAGCGAGTTCGAAAACCTGTTACACGCTTAGCTAGTGGCAATTCCACAGCCAGATATTTTTCATGTCCCTTAGTGAAAGTGTTTCCAAGATATGAGACTACTAGCTACTATCCGTTAAGGAGAAAGAAAACAAATTTAGAAGGCAGAGCAACTTTAAGTGAGACATTTTCTCTCCATTCTAGTTCATATGCTAAACCTACAGCCTTAACATCTGCTATTAACACTCTAAACTGATTTTGCCTATGTAAGGCTTTGGTATCACACTATTTATTTTATTAAAACCTTCTCAAGATAGGCAGACATCCCAAACCAGACGATGTCCACCAAATAAAGAAGACTACTTCGGAAAAATCTCTGAAGCAAATGAATAATCCTAGCATCCAGAGCTGGGAGGATACACTTTTCTTCAAAGAACGAAGTTGATTAGTCACTTCTTCAAAGATTAGCGTTGCTGCAAGTATCCCAGCCTAAGAACATAATCAACATTTACATCGACACTACATATCGGGCTGCAGAGATACTTGTTTTATGCAACTGCTTTTGTTGATTTATTAGTAACGGAATCTGATTTACCATATACACTCCCAGCTGCACATTGTTTCATTTAAAATTTAACGACAAGCATTATGCAAACCCTCAGCCACGACTGTTCTTCCGGTCGCAGTGGATTTAGCATTCGCTATAATCTATTACACACATTTTGTAAGCATATGTGTGTAATGCATATTTGGTTTTGTTGATTACTAGTACTACGTTAACCAGCGCTTTAAATTCAAACTTTTTTCTTCATGAAATGCAAAAAATGGGTACTTGAAAAAGTTATTTTCCTTATATGATACATTAAATTGGTATGTCACAGTATGAATAATTAGGAGATGAACGTAGCTTTTGTTCACTTTTTAATTCAATTCAATTTTCACATTTAATTTCTTCAGCCACTTCATTGTATTCTTAGTTCATTACTTCCTATTATTCACCTAATTAAATATATAAATACAACACCTCTCAATAATGAGATCATTAAATTTATTTAGATCATTAATTAAACTTGAGAATAATTTAGCAAACAATACTAGCAATAGTAAAGTGTTTTTGTAATTTGTGCAGTTTTGTTAGTAATTAATTTAGTGGGCAATTTTACGTCATATCAAATCAATTAGAGCCATGTCTGTCAGGATGGCACTGCTATTGGGTCTCTAGCGCTGCTACTATTGTAAAGCCGCATTCTCTTATCACTGTTAACAAGCCCATTACAGCCCCTAATAAAATCCAATTATAATCTACTGGCAGTCCCATTATCCAAGTAAGCGTCCTGACGAGCCTGTTAGCAGTTTCACTCCTATTTCCCCAGTTTGCAGTTTGTTTCTAAACAGTACAACTATTTCTAAAGGTTAGAACTAGATATGGTAGAGTACCTAACTGAATATGCAAATATGCATTGCGAAGGGTATTAAATTAACAATATTTTTTGTAAAAGCCTTCTTGAATTTCTTTAAAAAAAAGAAAAATGTTTAATAATGTTGTAGTTTAAATAAAGTTCCTCACTAATATTGGTGTTAACATTTCTACAGTCAGTTCAATTGCAATCAATTTAATATACAATGTCTACTGATCTACTGATTCACCGTCATAGCCACTAATTCTAGCTATCTCTTAAATCTATGAAACTTGTGAGCCATATTATACGCCGTGAAGTTAATTAGTTTACTGTAAGTAGCCATGGAAACACAACGAAGCATATAAAAATACACTTACAAGATTCATGGTAAAAATATCTCTATTCTTATTTTATTTCTTAATTTATTATTAGCAGTTCTTTACGTGAAGCTCTTGTCTGTCATGTAAGTTTCAGTGAAATATGATTTAAATTCGCGTTCTCTTTACTGTGACTTTTACCCTGAGGGAGGGAGTGAGTAGAGAGAACGCAGCAGATTGTATAAATACAATCATTGCACTAAAAATTTCTTTTCGTTAAAACTAGTTTCGAAAATTACACTTACCTTTAACCCCTTTAAAATAAGATGCCTTGAGTACGAACAATAAGAAAAGTTCCTTGAACAAGAAATTAATGCCACAATAGCGGATAGTAGTAGATGCTTGTTCGCTCTAACGAAAGCTCTTATGTGTATAATATGGATGCCTGATGTTGAGAATGTAAAGACATCAATCAAAAAAATGTTTGGAGCCAAAAAAGTAAAAGGAGTTTGGAAAAAAATTGAAGAATTTTACGAGCTCGGCGTTGTAAATACAATTGTATTCAATTGTAAAGCAGACTTATCTAGAGAGAATAAGGATATAAGAGAATAAAGATATCAGGACGTTGCGATATCTAGAGAGGATGAGTGCAACTTCCCAAAAGACTTCTCTTTGGAAAACCAGGTTGATGCAGAGCAAGGTTTGTATCCATTGCGCTGGCTGGATGACCTCTAGGACAATCTCACCACGATGGACTTAAGGATGTGATGGACGCTATCTTAATAGTAATAATAATAAGAACGTCCCAGTCAATAAAGGAAGACGTTAAAGTGCGTTTTGGAGAGAAGGGCGTCATTAGTCGGAGTGAAAACAACCCATGAAGGAGTGAAGTGTGAGGAAGCACTAATCGTGGAGCTGGCCTTGTGGGATCCGTGGGGCTACTGAATTCGGAAAACTTGTTTAAGGGAGGAATTTTTGAAGATGTGGCAAGCTGAAAGAGTGTCTGACGTTTCTCTAGTCCTGTCCTCTATTGGCGTGATCCCAAGCTCTTTGCAATGGTAATAATTTTAACGATTAAAAGCAAAGGAATTTGCTCAGTTAAGAAGAAATTTAAGTTCAAGAATTGCGCCGAATTAGTCAAAACATTTTTCAGAAAAATTATATGTGAAATAATACCTGAGTTCACAAGAAAACATGTATTTTGGAAGAATCAACAGTTTCAGCGAGTTAATACCGCATTTGCTGCTGTTTTCTGATCAATTTATCTGCATTATTCATAATCTCCAATCAATTTTGCAGCTGAATGTTTAAGGTTTGAAGTGATTTCAGAAACTTTTTGTGTGTTCAGAACAGTTAGTAATCTGACAATATTACAAAGTTTAATTTCTTAATTCATATTTACCAATTAAATAAGTGACGCCAATTATTAATAACATTTTTGTGTTTATTTGTATGTAGAATGTGGATTTTTCTCATTTATTTCGTTTCGGTCCATTACGGCATAAATCGAATTCATTATTATATAAATTTCATTAAATTATCATGGAAAAAAGTGAAGATAATTATTAAGTATGATGATAAGTTTGTATGTTTGATACATATGATGAGATAAAGTGAGATGTGTGCTAAGGTAACTGGCTAATTTTTCTAGTGAAAGGAAGACTTGATTGAAACTTTCATATAAGTTTACCTTAATTTAGTGCTCATATGAATATTAAGATAGGAGTTGTTGTACTTTCGACAAGTCCTTAGTCGCCAATGCTAATATTACACAGCTTATATTCATGCATATATGTATGTTTACTCTACGTTTTATCTAATCAGTGATATTTATATGATCCTCGTATTCTAATTGTCTAAAATGTTTTTTCGTGAGGAAATTTTTTTCCATGAGATAGACTACATCATCTTGTGTTCTCTTAAAACAGTTTCGGGCGTTTGCCCGAATCACAAAGTTTTTTATAAATCATTGTGAGTTGATCAATTAGCATAATGCAAAGTTGGGATATAAGCTCAGCAAAGTTATTAAGCTTCTAAAAATTATATATTTCATTGAATACTAGAAAATGTTTACATTCGCTGCAAAACAAAAAAGTGACACACTTTGAAAAATGAATATATTTTTTCTGGTAACTTTGTTTACCCTGCAACAATTTAGCAAATATATGGGAAGGATAAATGAGATCAAAAATAATGCAGAAGAAATAAAAACATTATAACTTAAATGAGATGTTTGTACGGCAATGGCCAGAGAAGTTTTTAAAGAAAAAGCATTCTTTGTTGCTCTACGTTTCAGGTACCATTTGGTACCCTTCTTCAGGAGCTCTGTACAAATTTATTGGAGAAAATACATTATTGTACAGTATAGTAGTTATGAAAAAGTGCATAGATTTATAACAAAAAAAATTATGATTAAAAATTATAATTTAACAAAAAAGTAATCAACAAAATTGACATTTTAACACCGTCCCAGTCATTAAAGGAAGACGTTAAAGTGCTGGAGAGAAGGGCGTCATTAGTCGGAGTGAACAAAAAGTTTATTCCTTCCAGTTTTTTAAGGTTAAAGTTTTGAATAACGTGTATGCCTCCAACCTGTTCCACATTCCTTATGACATAACCCATTAAATATTTCTTTTATAGTGCTCACAATTTCTTGCAATTTTTAGTTAGAAGGAAGTCTTGATTGAAACTTTCAAATGAGTTTACCTTACTTGTTGTGGTTGAGTCTGCAGAGCTGGAAAGCATACGCCTCGACTGTGTGCTGGCCATCTCAGAATAGTTC
>JAAEAF010011373.1:0-10082 GCA_011037195.1 Triatoma infestans
TTCATTAGTGGTTGTGAGCATGGACTCGAACGCGGGAGGTCCCCAGTTCGGGTCCCGCGTCGAGTTGCTAAATTTATATCGGTATGGAAAATGTTAATATTAAAGTAGGAGTTTGTGCCCCCGTCCACGATACCTAATTGTTAGTTGAATGTTACGTCAGCCTGAAAAAATAGGCACTCTTTACTTTTACTTTTTATTTCAAGAATCTTAGTTTTAGAATAGGTTCGCGCGGGATTAATTCATTAGGGGGTTGTGCAGCATGGTACTCGAACGCGGAGCCCTCAGTTCGGGTCCCGCGTCGAGTTGCTTAGTTTATATCGGTATGGAAAATGTTTATATTAAGTAGGATTTTTGTGCCCCCTACCACGATACCTAATTGTTAGTTGATGTAGGTCGCCTGAAAACTATCACTCTTAATTTTACTTTTATTTCAGAGAATTTAGTTTTTAGAATAGGTTCGCGCGGGATTATTTCATTAGTGGTTGTGAGCATGGACTCGAACGCGGGAGGTCCCCAGTTCGGGGCTCGCGTCGAGTTGCTAAATTTTATATCGGTATGGAAAATGTTAATATTAAAGTAGGAGTTTGTGCCACCGTCCACGATACCTAATTGTCAGTTGAATGTTACGTCAGCCTGAAAAAATAGGCACTCTTTACATTTACTTTTATTTCAGAGAATTTAGTTTTTAGAATAGGTTCGCGCGGGATTATTTCATTAGTGGTTGTGAGCATGGACTCGAACGCGGGAGGTCCCCTGTTCGGGTCCCGCGTCGAGTTGCTAAATTTTATATCGGTATGGAAAATGTTAATATTAAAGTAGGAGATTGTGCCCCCTACCACGATACCTAATTATTAGTTGAATGTTACGTCAGCCTGAAAAAATAGGCACTCTTTACTTTTACTTTTATTTCAGAGAATTTAGTTTTTAGTATAGTTCCGCGCGGGATTATTTCATTAGTGGTTGTGAGCATGGATTCGAACGCGGGAGGTCCCCAGTTCGGGTCCCGCGTCGAGTTGCTAAATTTTATATCGGTATGGAAAATGTTAATATTAAAGTAGGAGTTTGTGCCCCCTACCACGATACCTAATTGTTAGTTGAATGTTACGTCAGCCTGAGAAAATAGGCACTCTTTACATTTACTTTTATTTCAGAGAATTTAGTTTTTAGAATAGGTTCGCGCGGGATTATTTCATTAGTGGTTGTGAGAATGGATTCGAACGCGGGAGGTCCCCATTTCGGGTCCCGCGTCGAGGAGCTAAATTTTATATCGGTATGGAAAATGTTAATATTAAAGTAGGAGTTTGTGCCCCCGTCCACGATACCTAATTGTCAGTTGAATGTTACGTCAGCCTGAAAAAATAGGCACTTTTTACATTTACTTTTATTTCAGAGAATTTAGTTTTTAGAATAGGTTCGCGCGGGATTATTTCTTTAGTGGTTGTGAGCATGGACTCGAACGTGGGAGGTCCCCAGTTCGGGTCCCGCGTCGAGTTGCTAAATTTGATATCGGTATGGAAAATGTTAATATTAAAGTAGGAGTTTGTGCTCCCTACCACGATACCTAATTGTTAGTGGAATGTTACGTCAGCCCGAAAAATAGGCACTCTTTACATTTACTTTTATTTCAGAGAATTTAGTTTTTAGAATAGGTTCGCGCGGGATTATTTCATTAGTGGTTTTGAGCATGGACTCGAACGCGGTAGGTCCCCGTTCGGGTCCCGCGTCGAGTTTTTGCTAAATTTTATATGGTATGGAAAATGTTAATATAACTTAGGATTTGTGCCCCCTACTACGATACACTAATTGTTTAGTTAATGTTACGCAGCCCGAAAAAATAGGCACTCTTTACTTTTACTTTTATTTCAGAGAATTTAGTTTTTAGAATAGGTTCGCGCGGGATTTATTTCATTAGTGGTTGGTGAGCAGGGACTCGAACGCTGGCGGTCACCATTGGGTCCGCGTCGAGTTGCTAAATTTTATATCGGTATGGAAAATGTTAATATTAAAGTTGGAGTTTGTGCCCCCTACCACGATACCTAATTGTTAGTTGAATGTTACGTCAGCCTGAAAAAATAGGCCCTCTTTACTTTTACTTTTATTTCAGAGAATTTAGTTTTTAGAATAGGTTCGCGCGGGATTATTTCATTAGTGGTTGTGAGCATGGACTCGAACGCGGGAGGTCCCCAGTTCGGGTCCCGCGTCGAGTTGCTAAATTTTATATCGGTATGGAAAATGTTAATATTAAAGTAGGAGTTTGTGCCCCTACCACGATACCTAATTGTTAGTTGAATGTTACGTCAGCCTGAAAAAATAGGCATCTTTACTTGTCCTTGGTGTTACTTCAGAGAATTTAGTTTTTAGAATAGGTTCGCGCGGGATTATTTCATTAGTGGTTGTGAGCATGGACTCGAACGCGGGAGGTCCCAAGTTCGGGTCCCGCGTCGAGTTGCTAAATTTTATATCGGTATGGAAAATGTTAATATTAAAGTAGGAGTTTGTGCCCCCTACCATGATACCTAATTGTTAGTTGAATGTTACGTCAGCCTGAAAAAATAGGCACTCTTCACTTTTACATTTTTTTTTCAGAGTATTTAGTTTTTAGAATAGGTTCGCGCGGGATTATTTCATTAGTGGTTGTGAGCATGGACTCGAACGCGGGAGGTCCCCATTTCGGGTCCCGCGTCGAGGTGCTAAATTTTATATCGGTATGGAAAATGTTAATATTAAAGTAGGAGTTTGTGCCCCCGTCCGCGATACCTAATTGTTAGTTGAATGTTACGTCAGCCTGAAAAAATAGGCACCCTTTTCTTTTAGTTTTATTTCAGATAATTTAGTTTTTAGAATAGGTTCGCGCGGGATTATTTCATTAGTGGTTGTGAGCATGGACTCGAACGCGGGAGGTCCTCAGTTCGGGTCCCGCGTCGAGTTGCTAAATTTTATATCGGTATGGAAAATGTTAATATTATAGTAGGAGTTTGTGCCCCCTCCACGATACCTAATTGTTAGTTGAATGTTACGTCAGCCTGAAAAAATAGTCACTCTTTACTTTTAGTTTTATTTCAGATAATTTAATTTTTAGAATAAGTGCGCGCGGGAATATTTCATTAGTGGTTGTGATCTGGACTCGAACGCGGGAGGTCCCCCAGTTTCTGGGTCCGCGTCGAGTTGCTAATTTTATATCGTTAGGAAAATGTTATAATAAAGTAGAGTTTGTGCCCCCCTACCCACGATACCTAATTGTTCGTTGAATGACGTCCTGAAAAATAGGCACTCTTTACTTTTACTTTTATTTCAGAGAATTTAGTTTTTAGAATAGGTTCGCGCGGGATTATTTCATTAGTGGTTATAAGCATGGACTCGAACGCGGGAGGTCCCCAGTTCGGGTTCCGCGTCGAGTTGTTAAACTTTATATCGGTATGGAAAATGTTAATATTAAAGTAGGAGTTTGTGCCCCCTACCACGATACCTAATGGTTAGTTGAATGTTACGTCAGCCCGAAAAAATAGGCACTCTCTACTTTTACTTTTATTTCAGAGAATTTAGTTTTTAGAATAGGTTCGCGCGGGATTATTTCATTAGTGTTGTGGCATGGCTCGAACTACTCAGTCCCGCGGGCTTCTCCAGTTCGGGTCCCGCGCCGAGTTGCTAAATTTTATATCGGTATGGAAAATGTTAATATTAAAGTAGGAGTTTGTGCCCCTACCACGATACCTAATTGTTAGTTGAATGTTACGTCAGCCTGAAAAAATAGGCACTCTTTACTTTTACTTTTATTTCAGAGAAATTAGTTTTTAGAATAGGTTCGCGCGGGATTATTTCATTAGTGGTTGTGAGCATGGACTCGAACGCGGGAGGTCCCCAGTTCGGGTCCCGCGTCGAGTTGCTAAATTTTATATCGTTATGGAAAATGTTAATATTAAAGTAGGAGTTTGTGCCCCCTACCACGATACCTAATTGTTAGTTGAATGTTACGTCAGCCTGAAAAAATAGGCACTCCTTACTTTTACTTTTATTTCAGGGAATTTAGTTTTTAGAATAGGTCCGCGCGGGATTATTTCATTAGTGGTTGTGAGCATGGACTCGAACGCGTGAGGTCCCCAGTTCGGGTCCCGCGTCGAGTTGCTAAATTTTATATCGGTATGGAAAATGTTAATATTAAAGTAGGAGTTTGTGCCCCCTACCACGATACCTAATTGTTAGTTGAATGTTACGTCAGCCTGAAAAAATAGGCATTCTTTACTTTTAGTTTTATTTCAGAGAATTTAGTTTTTAGAATAGGTTCGAGCGGGATTATTTCATTAGTGGTTGTGAGCATGGACTCAAACGCGGGAGGTCCCCAGTTCGGGGCCCGCGCCGAGTTGCTAAATTTTATATCGGTATGGAAAATGTTAATATTAAAGTAGGAGTTTGTGCCCCCGTCCACGATACCTAATTGTTAGTTGAATGTTACGTCAGCCTGAAAAAATAGGCACTCTTTACATTTACTTTTATTTCAGAGAACTTAGTTTTTAGAATAGGTTCGCGCGGGATTATTTCATTAGTGGTTGTGAGCATGGACTCGAACGCGGGAGGTCCCCAGTTTGGGTCCCGCGTCGAGTTGCTAAATTTGATATCGGTATGGAAAATGTTAATATTAATGTTGGAGTTTGTGCCCCCTACCACGATACCTAATTGTTAGTTGAATGTTACGTCAGCCTGAAAAAATTGGCACTCTTTACATTTACTTTTATTTCAGAGAATTTAGTTTTTAGAATAGGTTCGCGCGGGATTATTTCATTAGTGGTTGTGAGCATGGACTCGAACGCGGGAGGTCCCCAGTTCGGGTCCCGCGTCGAGTTGCTTAATTTTATATCGGTATGGAAAATGTTAAAATTAAAGTAGGAGTTTGTGCCCCCTACCGCGATACCTAATTGTTAGTTGAATGTTAGGTCAGCCTGAAAAATAGGCACTCTTTACTTTTACTTTGTATTTTCAGCTACTTTATTTTTTAGATAGGTCCCGCGCGGATTATTTCCCCCCCCATTAGTGGTTTGTTGCATGGACGCGAACGCGGGAGGTCCCCAGTTCGGGTCCCGCGTCGAGTTGCTAAATTTTATATCGGTGTGGAAAATGTTAATATTAAAGTAGGAGTTTGTGCCCCCTACCACGATACCTAATTGTTAGTTGAATGTTACGTCAGCCTGAAAAAATAGGCACTCTTTACTTTTACTTTTATTTCAGAGAATTTAGTTTTTAGAATAGGTTCGAGCGGGATTATTTCATTAGTGGTTGTGAGCATGGACTCGAACGCGGGAGGTCCCCAGTTCGGGTCTCGCGTCGAGTTGCTAAATTTTATATCGGTATGGAAAATGTTAATATTAAAGTAGGAGTTTGTGCCCCCTACGACGATACCTAATTGTTAGTTGAATGTTACGTCAGCCTGAACAAATAGGCCCTCTTTACTTTTACTTTTATTTCAGAGAATTTAGTTTTTAGAATAGGTTCGCGCGGGATTATTTCATTAGTGGTTGTGAGCATGGACTCGAACGCGGGAGGTCCCCAGGTCGGGTCCCGCGTCGTGTTGCTAAATTTTATATCGGTATGGATAATGTTAATATTAAAGTAGGAGTTTGTGCCCCCGTCCACGATACCTAATTGTTAGTTGAATGTTACGTCAGCCGAAAAAAAGGCAACTCTTTAACTTTTACTTTTTTTCAGAGAATTAGTTTTTAGAATAGGTTCGCGCGGGTTATTTCATTAGCGGTTGTGACATGGACTCGAAAACGCGGACGGTCCCCAGTTCGGTCCGCGTCGAGTTGCTTATAAATTTTATATCGGTATGGAAAATGTTAATATTAAAGTTGGAGTTTGTGCCCCCTACCACGATACCTAATTGTTAGTTGAATGTTACGTCAGCCTGAAAAAATAGGCCCTCTTTACTTTTACTTTTATTTCAGAGAATTTAGTTTTTAGAATAGGTTCGCGCGGGATTATTTCATTAGTGGTTGTGAGCATGGACTCGAACGCGGGAGGTCCCCAGTTCGGGTCCCGCGTCGAGTTGCTAAATTTATATCGGTATGGAAAATGTTAATATTAAAGTAGGAGTTTGTGCCCCCGTCCACGATACCTAATTGTTAGTTGAATGTTACGTCAGCCTGAAAAAATAGGCACTCTTTATTTTACTTTTATTTCAGAGAATTTAGGTTTTAGAATAGGTTTCGCGTCGGGATTATTTCATTATGGTTTGTTAGCATGGACTCGAATGCGGGAGGTCCCCTTTCGGTGCCCGCGTCGAGTTGCTAAATTTTATATCGGTAGGAAAATGTTAATATTATAATAGTTTGTGCCCCCTACCACGATACATCTTGTTAGTTGATGTTACGTCAGCTGAAAAAATAGGCACTCTTTACTTTTACTTTTCTATTTCGAGAATTTAGTTTTTAGCAATAGATTCCGCGCGGATTAATTCATTATTGTTGTGACTGGACTCGAACGCGGGAGGTCCCCATGTTCGGGTCCCGCGTCGAGTTGCTTTAATTTTGATATCGGTCTTGGAATGTTAATATTAGTAGGAGTTTGTGCCCCCTACCACGATATCTAATTGGTAGTTGAATGTTATGTCAGCCCGAAAAAATAGGCACTCTTTACTTTTACTTTTATTTCAGAGAATTTAGTTTTTAGAATTGGTTCGCGCGCGATTATTTCATTAGCGGTTGTGAGCATGGACTCGAACGCGGGAGGTCCCCAGTTCGGGTCCCGCGTCGAGTTGCTTAATTTTATATCGGTATGGAAAATGTTAATATTAAAGTAGGAGTTTGTGCCCCCTACCACGATACCTAATTGTTAGTTGAATGTTAGGTCAGCCTGAAAAAATAGGCACTCTTTACTTTTACTTTTATTTCAGAGAATTTAGTTTTTAGAATAGGTTCGCGCGGGATTATTTCATTAGTGTTTGTGAGCATGGACTCAAACGCGGGAGGTCCCCAGTTCGGGTCCCGCGTCGAGTTGCTAAATTTTATATCGGTATGGAAAATGTTGATATTAAAGTAGGAGTTTGTGCCCCCGTCCACGATACCTAATTGTTAGTTGAATGTTACGTCAGCCTGAAAAAATAGGCACTCTTTACTTTTACTTTTATTTCAGAGAATTTAGTTTTTAAGTATCAGTTCCGCGCGGGATTATTTCCATTAGTGGTTTTTGAGCAGGATTCGAACGCGGTGAGGTCCCCAGTTCGGGTCCCGCGTCGAGTTGCTAATTTTATATCGGTAGGAAAATGTTATATTAAAGTAGGAGTTTGTGCCCCTACACGATACCTAATTGTTAGTTGAATGTTACGTCAGCCTGAGAAAATAGGCATTCTTTACTTTTAGTTTTATTTCAGAGAATTAGTTTTTAGAATAGGTTCGCGCGGGATTATTTCATTAGTGGTTGTGAGCATGGACTCGAACGCGGGAGGTCCCCAGTTCGGGTCCCGCGTCGAGTTGGTAAATTTTATATCGTTATGGAAAATGTTAATAGTGAAGTAAGAGTTTGTGCCCCCTACCACGATACCTAATTGTTAGTTGAATGTTACGTCAGCCTGAAAAAATAGGCACTCTTTACTTTTACTTTTATTTCAGAGAATTTAGTTTATAGAATAGGTTCGCGCGGGATTATTTCATTAGTGGTTGTGAGCATGGACTCGAACGCGTGAGATCGCCAGTTCGGGTCCCCGTCGAGTTGCTAAATTTTATATCGGTATGGAAAATGTTAATATTAAAGTAGGAGTTTGTGCCCCCTACCACGATACCTAATTGTTAGTTGAATGTTACGTCAGCCTGAGAAAATAGGCATTCTTTACTTTTAGTTTTATTTCAGAGAATTAGTTTTTAGAATAGGTTCGCGCGGGATTATTTCATTAGTGGTTGTGAGCATGGACTCGAACGCGGGAGGTCCCAAGTTCGGGTCCCGCGTCGAGTTGCTAAATTTTATATCGGTATGGAAAATGTTAATATTAAAGTAGAAGTTTGTGCCCCCGTCCACGATACCTAATTGTTAGTTGAATGTTACGTCAGCCTGAAAAAATAGGCATCTTTACTTTTACTTTTATTTCAGAAGGAATTAGTGTTTAGAATGGGTCCGCGCGGATTATGTCATAGTGGTTGTGAGCAGGGACTCGAACGCGGGAGGTCCCCAGTTCGGGTCCGCGTCGAGTTGATAAATTTATATGCGGTACTGGAAAATTGGTTAATATTAAAGTAGGAGTTGTTGCCCCCTACACGATACCTAAATGTTAGTTGATGTTACGTCAGCCTGAAAAAATAGGCACTCTTTACGTTACTTTTATTCAGAGAATTTTTTTTTAGAATAGTGCCGCGCGGGTTATTTCATTTAGTGGTTGTGAGCATGGACTCGAGGAGGCGAGGTCCCCCGTTCGGGTCCCGCGTCGAGTTGCTAAATTTTATATCGGTATGGAAAATGTTAATACTAAAGTAGGAGTTTGTGCCCCCTACCACGATACCTAATTGTTAGTTGAATGTTACGTCAGCCCGAAAAAATAGGCAATCTTTACTTTTACTTTTATTTCAGAGAATTTAGTTTTTAGAATAGGTTCGCGCGGGATTATTTCATTAGTGGTTGTGAGCATGGACTCCAACGCGGGAGGTTCCCATTTCGGGTCCCGCGTCGAGTTGCTAAATTTTATATCTGTATGGAAAATGTTAATATTAATGTAGGAGTTTGTGCCCCCGTCCACGATACCTAATTGTTAGTTGAATGTTACGTCAGCCTGAAAAAATAGGCACTCTTCACTTTTACTTTTATTTCAGAGAATTTAATTTTTAGAATAGGTGCGCGCGGGAATATTTCATTAGTGGTTGTGAGCATGGACTCGAACGCGGGAGGTCCCCAGTTCGGGTCCCGCGTCGAGTTGCTAAATTTTATGTTGGTATGGAAAATGTTCATATTAAAGTAGGAGTTTTGACCCTACCACGATACATAATTGTTAGGTGAATGTTAGTCAGCCTGAAAAAAAGGCATTCTTTACTTTGACTTTTTTATTTCAGAGAATTAGTTTTTAGAATAGGTGCGCGGGGGTTTAATTCATTAGTGGTTGTGAGCATGGACTCGAACGCAGGTGGTCCCCAGTTCGGGCCCCGCGTCGAGTTGCTAAATTTTATATCGGTATGGAAAATGTTAATATTAAAGTAGGAGTTTGTGCCCCCTACCACGATACCTAATTGTTAGTTGAATGTTACGTCAGCCTGAGAAAATAGGCATTCTTTACTTTTAGTTTTATTTCAGAGAATTAGTTTTTAGAATAGGTTCGCGCGGGATTATTTCATTAGTGGTTGTGAGCATGGACTCGAACGCGGGAGGTCCCAAGTTCGGGTCCCGCGTCGAGTTGCTAAATTTTATATCGGTATGGAAAATGTTAATATTAAAGTAGAAGTTTGTGCCCCCGTCCACGATACCTAATTGTTAGTTGAATGTTACGTCAGCCTGAAAAAATAGGCACTCTTCACTTTTACTTTTATTTCAGAGAATTTAATTTTTAGAATAGGTGCGCGCGGGAATATTTCATTAGTGGTTGTGAGCACGGACACGAAAGCGGGAGGTCACCAGTTCGGGTCCCGCGTCGAGTTGCTAAATTTTATGTTGGTATGATAATGTTATTAGTTAAGTAAAAGTTTCTACCCCCGTCCACGATACCTAATTGGTAGTTGAATGTTACGTCAGCCCGAAAAAGTGGGCATTCTTTACTTTTACTTTTATTTCAGAGAATTTAGTTTTTAGAATAGGTGCGCGGGGGTTTAATTCATTAGTGGTTGTGAGCATGGACTCGAACGCAGGTGGTCCCCAGTTCGGGTCCCGCGTCGAGTTGCTAAATTTTATATCGTTATGGAAAATGTTAACATTAAAGTAGAAGTTTGTGCCCCCTACCACGATACCTAATTGTTAGATGAATGTTACGTCAGCCCGAAAAATAGGCACTCTTTACTTTTACTTTTATTTCAGAGAATTTAGTTTTTAGAATAGGTTCGCGCGGGATTATTTCATTAGTGGTTGTGAGCATGGACTCGAACGCGGGAGGTCCCCAGTTCGGTTCCCGCGTCGAGTTGCTA
>JAAEAF010011374.1:0-17272 GCA_011037195.1 Triatoma infestans
ATATTTAATTTAAAAAAAAAATCAAAATTATGAAGAAAATGTGACATTCCCTTGCAAAAGAACTATTAAGGTAGAAGACCACTATTGTCTTTTAGAGCTCACATGAACTTGATAGCATTGTCTACCCCTTCTTCTCACAGGGGAAGATTTGAACGAGCAATTACAAGACATTCCTTCAAGCATTGTCTAAAAACAGACATTCAAGCCAGAACATTACTTCAGGAATCGCTATATTAGAATCAGTGCAGTTCCACAATATATTAATAAGTTAATAATATCTTTGCAAATAACTTATAGTTATTATTTTATTAGAATATATTTCTGTGGCTTGGTTCTAAAAGGGCCAATGTCAAAAACCACTGTTTTCTGTAAATGAGTATTGAAAATTTAACACTTTCTTTTGTGAGATGTACTAAAGACCTAAGAATTCCAGGATAATGTTTTTTTGTAGTCAACTGGGGTCAGTGATGATTAATGTACACTAATTATGATACCTGTAGGTGCCACCGTGTATTTTTTTTCTGACATTGGCCCTTTTTTCATTATCTTTGAAGATAAATTCTTATATGACTTTGGCCCTTTCGATATATATATCTTTCACATTGTTAGACCTTAGACATTGGCCGTTATAGAATTAAATAGAACTCAGTGAAAAATTCTTGTAAGTTCCAATAACTCATTTTCGAGAAAAATTCACATTGGCCCTTTTAGAACCTGTGGTTTGGTATTATTGTTAGCAGTGGTGACTACTTTCTTATTTCTGATACTTCTCTCTTAAACATATATACTTACAAGCCCCTTTACTAAACAGCTCGTTCTACACCAACTACTGCTACAAAACACACAACAACTCAACACACCAAATACATTTCACCTCTCTCTTTTGATAAACTGTTCCGTTTGGTATAATCTCAAATTCTTTGTCTCTGGAATTTGTTATTTTTATTTAGTTTTCGCGTATTGCCGCTAAATATCGGGCTTATTAGCTGTTAAATAATGTACTTTTACACACTTGTGTGTGAAAGTTGAACTTTCTTCACTAAATTTAATGTAATAATCATCACATTATTCAACGATTGCAGACAAAAATTTCTTTTTTACTTTCTCTTATTCCTGAAGTAAGAGAAGTAGATATTGTAATCGTGTCAAATTTTCAATATTGAGTTTTCACCGGAAATATCCATTTTGAGGTCCCCTGAGTCTAAAATGTTTACGTATCACCATGGGATCTGACAGTACGTTATCTGTCAAAGTTCCTCAACCGGAAGTACCACTTTACTAGTTGATTTTTTTTACTTTTTTCCGATTTTCTTAAAAATGGGTTCAACGATTTTCTTGAAACTTCCTATATAAACTACACATACAAAGATCTACAACTGTGGGAAAATTCATTTAAGGGAATTTTTAGGAGAGGGGTGGGGTTATGTTTTTCTGTAAAGTGCTATCATAGTTGATAAAGTATAATTGGATGATAGATTATACAATCTATCAACCAAACAAACTTAATTAGAAATAAATAGATGGCAAAAATTCCGAGTTTCAAGAAAATTAATAAATCGGAACAGTTTTTCAGTTTTCGATGGATTTCGTTAAATTTGATACACAAACTATAAAATTTGTCAATTATAATTTTGAGAACTGGAGTAAGAGAAAGTTGAATGAGTGTTTTACGCCAGATTTTTTTTTATTTTTTCAGGAAAGCTAACCTCTCAGAGACCATAAGCAAACATTTTTTTTTTCTATACTTAGAGGACGTCAAAATCTATATATCCGGTGAGTATTCTTTCCTAAAATTTTTGACATAGTCATAATACTAATGACAGTAAACGGTGATCATAGAAAACACGCTAATTTGTTCCACATCAAATTTACTTCATTAATCACTAAGTTATTTCATTTATACCAATAATTTATCTATCATAATTTACTTGTTAATAAAGTGTTTTGTGATATCCGGAAATGACATGCGTTTATAATTTACTCAGTCGGTTGATTGTTGATTCATTCTAAATGTATGTCACCTATTTATAAAACGTTCACTTTTTTTCCCATATTGATTTATGGATTCCAATCTATATTGTTAATATCCATTAAACGTCATAATTAATTATTCCTGGAATATAAACTAGCAATTATTGTTGTCACTGTACAATTTTCATCATTTAGTCAATATTGATTGTATATATGTGTTTATGTTTATATGTATGTATAAATAATTTCTATATATCCTCTTTAAAGTTAGCTGAATTATTTAGAGGATTATACGCTTCGATTTTCCATCGACATTTTGAAACTGTATGTTGTCTGAATCAAACATTACAGCTGTACATTGTTGTTATTTAATTGAAAATAATTGGTAATACTTTATTTTGTTAAATCAATTACACCGAATTCTATTTATATATTCACAAAAAAATCTTGTGTGAAACAATCACACGGTCTTCTCTCACTGCTGATAATAGCATTATATGTTATTGAACATAAAGTTGGGTCCGCACTGCTGGATAATTTAGGACACCTTATTTAGCTTTTTTTTTTGACACTTTATTTATATAAAGTTTATCAAATATTGCGTTGTCTAAAATAAATCAGAAAATGATTAATAATAAAACATTTAATATATTTATTATTTTGGCAAAAGAAAAAAAAATGGAAAATCTAAACTACGATATCTAGGAAAATCTTGTATGAAGTGGCCACAGGACTTTTTTCGCTTACTATAATTCCTAAAGTTACGAATGACAAATCAGTAGAAAAGCAGACAATTATTACTAAATGTTTTAATTACTTTGTTGTCCTTCACAACCTGGTAGAAATGTTTTAAATAAAACTAATAGGTTATATAAATGGGCAGTTAGTAAACCAAGATTAAAGAAACAAACTTTGGAGCCATTTTCGCGAGATAATCGCGTAAAATTGAGAAAAATCGATTTTATAGCCATAACTTCCGGTTAACCCATTTGTTTTTTCCGACATTCAGATTTGCATTTTCAGACTTTTTTTTTATACTTACTTGATTCTTTTCTATATTTATAGAAAGTTATTAAAAACCGAACAATGATATTTTTTTGAAGTATTTTGAGGATAGTCTTTGAAAAGTCTATCGTTACTTTTGAAAAATTTTATCGATAGTATTCAAAGTTTAACACAAACAAACAAATACACACACACACACACACACTCACACACGCGCGTATCACTAAAAACATAAATTTTCAATTTCGAAAATATGACAACATTGTAATATTTCCTCTTGAAGAAACCTGGGAAACATATTGCAATCTATATTTGGCCAGGTTGATGCCTGATTATTGTGTAGCTTCTTTTTTATTTTTTATCAAATTGATCTTTTCCGGTCGTAGTTTTCAGAAGAATCTCTTAGTCTCCGTTAAATCTAGAAGAGCAAAGCTTTCTTTGGCTTTCCAACCACATTGACGAAAGTTTCTCTATAAATTGAATGGACACAATCGTCTGGATAATGCTGAAAAGCTTGCTCATTGACTCTGGATATCTTGTTCTAGCCACATACACCCCGACCCCCTGCTCCCAAAATGGTATGTAGCGAGCATTCATTGCTCCACTCTTTTCTGTAAGAAATTCTTGTCATGCTATATGTATTTCTATGCTATTAATATTCCTAATAATGCCAAAGTTTGGGGTGTTTCAGAAAGATTTTTACCCAAATCACCTTCCTAGCTATTCTGAGGGTAGCTTCCTCTATCTGATAAGAAAACTTCTTTTCTTTTCTTTTTTTTAAGACTAAGTCCATAGGATCTTAGCGATGAAGATGACTAGGTCTCTCGAATAGCTACTGACATAGGATCCGAATCATTAGTATCACTAAGATTCGTGGGCATCCCAAGAACCTAGTTACTCCCTACCTAGGCTAAACTAGAGAGGGAGAATTCATATATATACAGGCGAGCTAGCTCTAGAGTGGGAGAACAGTTTTAGAACAGTCATCGACACTAGTCAGCCAACATCATTCTACTTTCTATTCTCAGCCAGTCTGTCTCTCTTAATGATTCTCTCGTTATCCTCATTCTCTAATATCATTCAACAGTGTAAAGTCCTTGCAGTTATTATATTTATTTCTATTAGTTACATCAGTGTTCAGTGCATCTAGTTAATTTTATCTTATTATTTCTAAATATCCTTCTAATTCTCTCCCTCTAACATCTACCACACTATCGCCATCACATAACAGCTTTCACACAACAGTACCTCCTTCTTTGAAACACAGAGAGCCGAAGCTTAGCCATGGCTAGGTTAGTTCCTATCTTCTTTAAAATGCCCCGTTTCATGTCAAGTCTATGTTAAAAATAATGCTTCATAGATGGTTCTGAAACATCAACAATTCCAAATCTATACTTTGTGTAAAACTTAAATCGATATTTAAAAACAGTCATGAATATTTATCTAATAGCCTACTTTGAATAAAGAGCAACTATTAAAATTGGATTTAAAAATTATAATAAGCGGGGGCGGCAGGCAACAATTTAAAATAAAAATTATACCATACATAATATCCTTGTGATGATTAGTGGTGGTGGAAAGGAGGCGGCAGAGTGATGACATGATATGAATGTTAACTCTTCCGTTGCGTGTTTTATTTATTATAGCTTGTATTTATAATTGAATATCACGTGTAAACTTTATGTAATGTTAAATTATTATAGTATTATATTTCCATTTTTTTTTTCTTTTTAAATAAATAAATAAAAAAGAGGAAGAGAAAAGAAATTCCACCATGAATATTTTGTTTTTAATTTCTCTTACCCCTGTAAGTGAAAGCATTGCGTTCAAATTTGATATTCTGTTTAGATTGTAGTTTAAAATTCTAATAGGAAATGAGTTCGAGAATTGAACTACACTCACCGTTCACTAGTATATTTGTAAAAGTAAGTACATCGTACTTCTTTTAATTGAATTTAAATGGCACTGAAATGATAGCTGAGGATAACCAGCATGGAGAGATATAACGAATAGGTTATGTTAAAGTGGTTACAGTGAATTGTTGTGATTGCTGAAAAATAGTGAATTAATAGCTGTTAATGTCGTTTCTTTTTTTTACAGGTAAGATTGTATAATAAATCAAGCCTGTAATGTAATTTAATCAAAAGATTGTGTTACGTATTAATAAAAATAAACTTTTTTTTACAGAGAAACTCAGTACAGCTGTTATTTCATAAAAAAATCGTTTTTAACAAATCACATTATATATTAATTAAAGCAAAAAATAATGTCGGACATTATAGTTAAACAAGAGAAAGAGTAAGATAGTGTAAGGTTAAGAGGCGACAAACTAAGCTGGTAGGGTATTGCCATCTTTCCGTATTGGAGACACCAATATCTTTCAATAGAAAACTTCCTCGCTTATATGCTGGTCAAGGCTATCCCTTCTTTGGTTCTGCTAGGGGTAAGTAGGCGGGTTTTGACTTCCCTAGGGTGTATTGATGAAGCAGTTATTGTGTTTAGGAAGTACTGCTACGCCTCCTATTACTCTTAGGTAAACGTATACGCGGATGTCTGTAGTCCGTGAGTTCAACGAATAAATGAACATCTGTATCTGTATGGTGGCACCACAATTTTATCACCGCAACTGACATCTAGGTGAGGAGTTCTAGGTGAGGTCATGTCCTTTTATTATAATTTGTTATTAATGAGTTTCTCTCACCAATACAATATTGAAATCGTTAACGTTGAATGGAAATTCGTAGTTTGAGACAATTTGTCAATTATTACTGTGAAATTTTCGTTAGGGAAAATTCATATAAGATTTTCTCACTAACTTTTCACTTCTTCTTACTCTTCTTTGTAACAGGAAGTATTGTAATTGTGTCCCGGCTGACGGATTACTCCAAGCCGTAAAGTGTTATTATTCTTTTATATATATATGTATATATATGTTTAAAAAAAGAAAAGAAGTAGCTTATGTTTTTGTTTATTTGTTCTCTTGTGTATTTTCTTCTAAATAAAGCACTATTGTTATTATATTATTATTATTGTTCTAGCCGAATATGCTTCAGCCAATATGTTGGAAGTTAACACCAGCAAAACTAAAATAATTCACTTTCATAAAGGCCAGCCTAAAAGAATTAGAAACCTTTACTATTTAGGGAAAGAATTGGAACTGGTCTCATCTTTCAATTACTTAGGTGTCAAAATGTCAAACTCAGGTTTGTATCATTTGGCATCAAAGTTGGCTGAATCGAAAACAGCCAGCGCCATTGGAGCTGTATTACAAATGTGTCGAAAATCTAAAGTACGTTCAATGGAAAGCAGAATAAAATTAAATGAAAGTATCGCCTTGAGTACCCTTCTGTATGGTAGTGAAATATGGGGGCTCCGCTATTTCAGTAACATAGAAAAATCACACACAAACTTTTATAAAAAATTATTTAATTTAAATAGGAATACTCCTGGCTATATAATAAGATTAGAATTTTGTTTAACACACTCAAGCCATAAAATCTTAAAACTAATATTAAACTGGATTGTTAAAATTTTGCTTATGAATAACGATAGATTGCCAAAAGTATGTTACACTAAATTAAAACAATTACATTCAAATCACCCCTCTCTGAAATATAATTGGTACTCTCAAATTCATAATCTACTTTACAAAATTAACTGCCACTATATATTATTAGAGTCTGATCCTGATAAATTCTCAAAACAATTACCCAAAATTTTAAATAAATATTCTGATTTTCTAAAATGTAGCGACATTGATATGCTCAACTCTGGTGGATATAACTTACTATATAAAGAAATGTTTACTACTAAACAAGTTAGTTTATTATCTTCACATTTAAGTAGCTTTATACCATTTAACGTTATTAAAATTTTTGTTCAGCTCAGACTATCAAGTCAGTATCAAATAAAACTCACCTATAACAACTTAGTGTATATTATAAAGCCTAAAGAGCTCTGTCAAATGTGCAATAGTCGCGTGGTTGAGGACCTTCACCATTTTATTGTTAACTTGTCCAATATATACCCCGTTCCGTAACTATTATATACCCTATGTTCACAGTTTAACAACGAATCAATTAATTACTATCTTATGTACTTGTGATGAACTCAAAATAAAACAAGTATTCCTGTATATAATTAACTCATTAAAAGTTCGATCTTTTCTGCTTAATGAATGAATGAATGATGTCTAAATAATAAAATAAAATATGTGTTTGTTTATAAATATTGAAATATCAATAAATAGGAGATAAACAAGAAACTTAATTATACTTTTTATACAATAATATTTTTCTGTTCTAATTACAAATATTGTCATTTTTATGTTTTGTTTACTATTGTCTATGTAAATACTTTACAAATTTATTTTTGAAGTCTAAGAAATTTATTTTAAATGTTTTATTCCAAGCAGTTTGCTATTGTATTTTTGTTGTGGTTTGTCTTCTTTAAACTTATTGTTCATTTAATGTATCTCATACCACTCTATTTGTATGGGGCTCTCCCCGAAAGCAAATAAAACTATTATTATTATTGTAATTGTGTCAAAATTTTTGAAACTGAGTTTTCATTTCAACCGGAAATGCATGTTTTAAGATCTCCAAAGCACGATAAAAAACGTTTTTTTAGCGAATTAGTCTGTATCTGTTTGAGTGCGTTAACAAAATATCTTAAAAACGAAAAATCACAGGAAGTAAACAAATTTGGTATCTACTTAGCTACTGCCATCGCTACAGACATGCAACTTTCATGTCAAAATCCATCAATCAGTGGTGGGACTTCTGAGTTTTTTCTTCAGTTTTTTTTTTAGCGATTTTCTCGAAAACTGCTACACACAATTTTCTTTAAACTTTTTGTATACTATCTGTACATATAAATAAATACCTATTAATTTTCAGAGACATTTTCCGTGATAGCCTGTTTTTTGGTTGTTGTGATCATCGACCGGTTTCGGGTGTTCGCCCATCTTCAGGATGTGTAAACTGAATTTGCTATGTGCAACACAGAGTTATCCACACTGTCTGACAAACGCATCCTGAAGATGGGCGAACGTCAAAAACCGGTCGATGACCACAAAACAAAGTAGGCTATCACGGAAAATGTCTCTGATGCTTTCCAGCTCTGCGGAACCAACCACCACAACAACCTATTAATTTTATTTGAACATTTTCGCTGTAAAATGGATTTTTTTGGATGGCTCTTACGGGTGGCGTGGGGCAGTAGTGGTTAAGCTTTCTCTTAAAGTACTAGTTCCGTAAAATGTAAGGTTTTGGATTCTCCATAATCTTAGTATACATTAGAAACATTATTAGTGTTCCAAATTTAAAGAAAATCGGCTTACCGGAAGTACGACATCACGGAATTGGTTTTAGAATTTTGTCGTAAAGTATTATAAAGATTTCCTGTAAACTTGGAATATTGACTGCACAGATATAAACCATCACTATTATTTGAAAATATTTTTCTGTAAAACCTGTTTTTAGTGGTTCTAAGGAATTCGAGATGCTAAAATTTATATGTATCTATTCAATTTTATTGGCCTCCCTACAATGTAATCATTGTTTACCTGGCTGTATTGGTAGGTTGGATGGCACTTGCCTCTCCCCACCATCTGTATCTTTATGTTAGGATATATGAACCAAATTTGAAATTTAAAGTAAATTTTTCATTTTTAGATAAAACTGTAGTTTAAGATGAATAAGAGAAAGTTGTCTGAGTGTTTCATGCCAGATTTTTTTTTCTTTTAGTATTAATTTGTGGAATATTTAATTATTCAATGAATTTGGATTTTATAAATAACTATTAATAGTTAAACGGTTACTTATTTAGCAATAAAAGGAACAATTAATAATAAATCTAACTAAAGTGTTTCGCTAATATCCATTATACCAATGGCCCATAATACCTTAGTCCTAAATTTACCCGTATTACTTTGTACCAATTAAATTGGCAATTATCGGAGTTGATGAGCAACTGTTTTCATATCTATTCAAAGAGCACGAATAATATTAATTAATTATGATTTAGTTTTTAAGTTGAAATGAAAAAAATGTGGTGGTAATACACTCCAGACATTACTTTCTTTCACTGTAATTATTAATACGATTATAAAATTGAGAAATTTTTATTAATTTTTTGTTTTTAGACCTAAAAATAAATATCATATGCCGATACCTAAGACATTTTCCCGCCACAAATGTCTGCCTTCCCAGTCACCATGCAATAGGCCTCTACCTGTCTTCCTTCCTCCACATCTTCTGACCATCTTTCCTGTAGGGGTAGTGAACCCCCACCACTCATCCACTCTAGCGGAGAGAAACAGCCCCTCTCGCAAAGAGAGGAGCGGGCCCCCCCCCCCTTTCGGCCATTATATATATATATATTAATATATATATATCTTACATATATGAGAGATAGGCAATGAGACATCATTCAGATAGAATTCTGTTCTCCCCTCTCGCAAAGAGAGGAGAGGCTCGGCCAGTATATATATATATATGAGAGATAGGCAATGAACATCATTCAGATAGAATTCTGTTGATTTACACGTCAGTTTAACATCGCTCCGTTCATATCTTCTTAGCCACGTCAGTCTGTCAGTTCAGTTCAGTTCAGTTAGTGTAAAGTCCTTGGCAGTCAGTCATATACATATATATCAATTATATATCTTAAACCAAATCTTAAAGTGTTATTTATCACTCATCAAGCAACAACCTACATCTCCTCACAACACCCTTACATTTCCCTTGGTCGGCCTCTTTTTTTCTTCTGTTCTGGAGTATACAAAAAATTCCTTTTCGGCCACCTGGCGTCGTCCATTCTCATTAGGTGTCCGAACCACATCATCACTTTTGGTCAATTTTTTCCGGGATATTATGCTGTACATTAACCTGCTTTCTGATCACAGCGTTGAGTATATACTATATCCTGGAAATGCCACAGCTTCTTCTTCAGAAGTCCATCTCCAGAGCTAACAATCTCTTTTCTTCTTTTTTCCTAATGGTCCAAGCTTTGGCCCCGTAGAGAGTAGCACCCACGAAGAAAGCGTCAAATATTCTTCTTTTTGTCTCTATATGCACTCTTTTATTCCTTTGTATATTTTTATTCCATATGCACACTTATTACATTTAGAATTCTTAAATTTAAAGTGCCACTAGTTTATTCAACCAGCGTGGTGCTTGATATAGAGATCTAATTGAAGTCATCTCTCCACACGAATTGATTTAAAACCTTGCTCTGACGATGGATGAGAATCCGAAACGAGTCAGGGCGACAATATTATACGCTTTTTTCGACGAATAAAATTATAGATTTTCACTTTCTCTTAATCCTACTGAGTGAAAGTGTAGTTTTTAGCGATGTGTGTGTGTGTGTGTGTGTGTGTGTGTGTGTGTGTGTGAGCAAAATATATCAAAGACGAACAAAATCTCAACATATATAAAATACTTCACTATATAAATACCTTCACTTTTATTTCGAATATTTTCCTAGGAAAATTGATTTTTGAGAGGTGAGGGAAAGTAACGTTGAGATGTCTTCTAAAGTATCACTTCAGTACGATTCTGTTTTTTTTGTTTTTTTTTTTACTACGGATATAAAATATTAATGTACAACAGAAGTATTGACAGAATTACTAATTTAAAGAAAATAGGTTAAATGAAATTGCAACTTCACGGAAAAGGTTTTTGAGATTTTTTTGGAATTTTCTCAAAAGTGATCACTTCAGATAAAAGATAAAAGCTTTATTATACCTCAGGCTCTCCTAGTGGCCGCTGGGAAGCGCTGACGTCGCTCTAGCTCTCTCTGGAAGAATTGAGAAAGTTCTAGAAGATTCTCCACCGGTATAAATAGTGGGACAACAGAGATCTAAAGCATGCCTTCCACTGCAAAAGGGTAATGAGCATGAAATAGCTGAGCGAAACGGAGTAAAATAGTTTTGACCTTCCACTAAAAAGAGTTTTACATAAAAGAGGTATTTGCCTTCCATTGTCAGCGGATTCGGAAACCTGGTAGCGGATTGAGCTAAGCGAGAAATGAGATGGAAGGGGTTGATGCTTCCATTATCAGCGGACTGAATGGTCACCAGTTCATCATAGCCAGTTGGATCGAGCAAGTCGTGGTTGAAGTTTTCTTTTTCGTTTTTCGTTTCTAGTAATAATGCCAGACGATTCCAGTGATGATGACTATATAAATACGATAAGTAAATGCTTGCTACTCTATAGTTATAAGAAAAAGAAGCGTAACAAACCAAGATTTTGGGTGAGCTACCACATTAGAGAGAGACCTATCAAAGGCGATTTACTACGGATATTCTACGATTTACAAGATGATAATCTCTGTCGCTGGTATTCCATAAACAAGGGTATTGTCGCACTGTTTCAATAAAAAGCTCCATTTTATTCAAATACACTACGATACTGCAGTCACAGAACATGTTCAAGAATGAGCTGAAAAAGATATTCGCAGTGGAAGGCGCGCATAAGTAGGGAGGGAGGTAGGGAAGGGCTAGCGGACACCGTTCAAAACTAGCATTGCACAGCGTGACACAACGGCTCCTTTTTCCTCGCTCAGTCCGCTCCGCTGACTCATCTATTGGTGGAAGCACTTGTATGAGATTTGGCGTTGCGAGTCAAACGGAGTCCGTCCCAAATCCGCTCAACTCTGCGACCACTTTTGTAACTCTTTATACTCGTTCAGTCCGCTCCGCTCACTCTTTTCATAGTGGAAGCACTTACATGAAGATAAACCTTTGCGAGTTGAACGGAGTCCGAACGGAGCCCGCTTCGCTCGCAGTGGAAGGCGCCCTTAAGAGTTTTCTAGTTACAAACGAAGTACTAGTACTTTGAAAAATGTATAAAAAGTAAACAAAGTGAACTTTTGTAGTTTAAACTGAAGATTTTATATGAAGTAGGTCGATAATTTGTTTTTGGAAATTTGCAAGTCTTGGGAATTTATCCTGGGTTATCTGAAGTTTTTTGATGTGTCCGTTACTTGTCAGGCTCCAAGCGGAGGAAGTGTAAAGTAACATCGGTCTGATGACGACTTTGTACAGTAGGAATTTGTTTTGTGTGGTAATTTTTTAGGCGCGTAATAGTAACGGGAAGACTAGTCTTGTAGTGATTTTCGCAGAATTCTCTTTGTCCTGTACGTGGTCGTGAAGTTCAATTTGTTGTCCAGAATTATTCCGAGGTAATGGACGTTGTCAGTCAAAGGGATCAAAGTATTGTTGTGTTTAATTTGTCTGTTGATTGTAGGTCTCCGTTTAGTAAACAGTATGGCATTTGTTTTGTCATAGTTTATCTCCATTTTCCATTTAGTGTAGTATTTTGTAAGTTTGTCTATTGCAGATGTAAGTCTGTTAGTAATAGTGTCAATTCTCCATGATGGTGTGTTCATTTTCTTTAAATTTGGGTGTGCTTGTTTAACATTATGTGTCAAATTTTCCTGGAAAAAATGGGCTTTAGAGAGTTCCGGAATTTTGTAGCGATAAATTTCAAAATTTTAATTGGTTTGTTCAAAGTTGGTGCTGCCTACTTTGGACTATAAACTAATCACGCTTCTATCTGCCCCCGAGGTGGGTAACTTCTCTCTCAGTATCTCTACTTTGGAGATGAAATTTAAAAAAAAAAATTTCATTTTATTCATAATTGTATTAACAGCAGATTAGAGAAGGTCGTTTACGCGTTTCCCATGATTTCTAAAGTAAAAAAAAGCGAAATATATAATCTAAAGAATATATATAAATAACCCTTTTTGTTATATCGAACTACTAACGACAGAATATTATCGACCAACAGATTGTGTCGCTCTATTTTGGTGTTCCTTAATTGAAAGCAGAAGCTTCACAGGAGAGAAGCAGAAGTGAGTTGAACGTGAAGGTTATTGCTAAAAGCGATCTCTATACAATGGTGGATATGTGAACGGGGTTGAACTCTGATTACCATGTTGATTGCGGGTCACTAGGGACACGCCTCCAGGCTTTGTAGTATATATCCCGTTACTACCGACGTTATATCCGACTAAAACTAAACCATGCCACGTCAGAGTTAACTTTAATGAATCCTAATCATACATATATATATATATAAAATTAACAACCTCCTCGCCAATGTTACACATAATCTCTTTTTATCATATTAATTTTTTACTTCGAAATTATTATTATTATTATTTTTTCTGTTTAAGAGGTGAGAAGGAAGAAACATTTTAATTGTTTATTAAATAAAACATATATTTAATAAAATCTTTTATTAAATTTTTATTGACTTTGAGAAAGCATTGCGATTTGTCAAAATTTTTAGAAATTGATTTAATCAAATTTTACCCGTCTTGACGTGTTCTGACATGAAAAACAAAGCTGGTCAGAAATTTTCTCTTACTTCTTTTAATACAATTACATATAAAATGTTGAATTTTCTACTCAAATTTTACATATTTGTCCACACATAAATATGGCGATGATGAGGTGAGGGATGAGTACCAACATAATAATCTTGGCAGGTAGAGAGAAGTAGCCCAATAGAGGCCTCTAAAAACACTGAACCAGCTACATATAAAATTTGAAATTAACGCCACAAATTTAGCAAAACTATTCAAAATAATTTTTTTTCTGTAAGCGACCACAAAATCAAAATTCCGGGGCGGGTGTTGGTGTAGTGGTTATGAGCCCATGGACTTGTAAGTGGGAGGACCCCAGTTCGAGTTGCGCATATAACTAAATTTTATATTTGTTTAAAAAATGTTATTAGAGTAAAGTAAGTGCTTCCGCCCCCGTCCACGACACCTAATTTGGTAGTTGGACGTTAAGCCCGCCTGAATAAATAGGCAATATTACTTTACTTACATACTTTTTTAATTTTGTTTTCTGAAAAAAATAATATTTCTGATAAAATTAATACCTTTTGATAATGGTAATTTATAAGTTAATTTATATGGTGTAGATTTATGGCTGTTTTATATTATTTAATTATATAAGATGGTGTGGTAATGAACCTTAGTTACAGCCTCAAATTATTTTTATTTTTCCAGAATAAAATTACATTTTTTTCTATTATATCCCGACGTTTCGACACTGTGCGTGTTATTTTCAAGGGACAAAATTCTTTTTTTTTTGTTTTTTGAATTTTTACAATCTTCTATTATAGCAAGTTGTCATATATTTTCATAATTTTGAAACCAGTTGTTAAGATATGTCCAGAGGAAATTTTTTTGATTGATTAAGTAACTATGTGTTACTAGTCCTGTTTATTATTTTTTAACCTGTTATTCACCAGTTAAGTCCTGGTTAACTACCAGCTCACACTGGGATAAGGTGGAACTCAATAATACAGTCAAAACTAATTTAAAAAAAATTAATGTTTATAACATTCACAAATATATACTAAATTTGAATATTGGCACCACGTGGTCCCAAATCATATTTTAAAATCAGCACGAGTACATAAATACCAACTATAAGGCTAATTCTTTTAATCAATATAACAAAAACACATAGTTACTTAATCAATCAAAAAAATTTCCTCTGGACGTACCTTAACAACTGGTTTCAAAATTATGACAATAATAATAATAATAATAGAGTTTATTAAAACAAACAGAAAATATTCTTGTACAAACAGGTTTACATGAGAAAAAATAGAAATAACAAAAAACTAATCAAAACTTATGGTTACATAATTGAAAACAAAACTTAATGGCAATTGAAGTATCCGTCTGCCGAGTTGCATTTTTACACAAAAAAATAAAAATAAAAAATACAAAAATCCTTTTCTTCTTTATCATATTTTATACCTAATACTCAATGAAAGAGAACATACATTCAGAGAACATAACCCTGTTGCAGCTTAAAATGTAAACAACAAGGATCAATAGTTAAATTCGTCGATAAGTGCCTTCCTATATTGCAGCGCCTCTTTTAAATAATTAAGTATTGCCAGTTGTCTCCGTTCAAAATAAAACAGACTTCATCTACGGATAGGATTCTTTTTTTTAAATAATGTACTCTGTAGGGTGCCAAAATCGGACAAACTCCAATAAAATGTACAATATTCTCCACCTCCTTTAAGTTGCATAAGGCACAAGTTTGGGCGGCCTCTGGATCAAACGGTTTATAATTTAAACTTAGTGATTCTGACCTAGCTTTTAAAATCAGCTGTGCATCTTCAAATTTTGTACAATAAAGGTAGTCGCATCTGTCGATGCTGGGACAACTCCAGCTTCGGGTAAACAATATGGGGTTGTCCCTGCCTCGCCCTAGATATAGCATTCATTCGCTCATTTGCGCTTATACGCCAAAATGTTACCAAAAAATGTGATAGTTAGGGAGGTGTAAAGGAATAAACATTTTAATAGTTTATTATATGTGCGTGTGTGTATGTGTAAGTCCTCTCGCGTTGGTCTAGTGGCTAGCGCACTCGCCTTTCGTGCGAAAATTCAGGGTTCGATTCCCGTGAGGGCAAAGTCGGTGTTGACCCAGCATCGTGATGAAAAGTGGGAAGCTACAGTTAGTAGCGCCCTAGGTAGCAAAGGTCGGAACTAAACGGCGTGGGAACTGCGGCGTGGTTACCACATGCCTCCCTGTTCAAATCGCCGTCTGGCAAGCTTGGCCCTTCATGGACTGTTGCACCATAGGTTTTTGTGTATGCATTGTAAAGATGGTGTAAGAAGCTCGAAGAAAATCGTTTGGAGCCGATTTAGGGGAGAAAAAAAAGAAACATTCAGTAAATCGCACATCCCGGTTGATGAATTTTGCTCGAAATCTTCGTGTCCAGATACGGTGACAGTATCTCTAAACGGAATACCAAGTTTCAGCTTCCGGCGACTTTTCGTTTGAGTGATATTTTTTTTTTTAACTCACATACAGACCATTCGCTAAAAACGTTTCTTTCATTTTTATGGACCTCAATACATGTATATGAAGATTCATTTTTGAAAAATGGACACGATCGCACGCAATACTTCCCTTCTTACCGTAAGAGAAAGTATCAAATCGAGAAAACAAAAAGATTATTTACATATGTAATTTGGATTTAAATTAAATCCAAATAATTGTGATTACTGATGATTTATATAAAATATATTTGGAAAAATAATAGATATGTGAGTCCATGTGCAGATGTATGTGTATGTTAGTGGCAGTTGTGCAAGATAGTAAATGTGTATATAAATGTGTTTACTTCATTGTATATATTGGTTTCTGTGTTGTTGGACTGTATACATCTCTAGGGAATGTAATCTTAACTGAAAGTTAGCGCCTTTTTTCCATCCCCCGCCAACCGTACCATACTTCTACTAGTTGGAAAAAACCATTGTTGGTACTTTTCCTCATTTCAACTTGATTCAATAGCAGGAAGAGAAGAACTAGGCTGATCACTGTAAGAGATTAACTTCACCCGGATTGAAAAAAGGAAAATAAATGAAACACCTTTCAAAATCAATGATCTATTGATTGAAAATACCCAGCGTTTACTATTATTTCACTTTCTCTTATTTCTAGAAAAAGAAAATGTGTCAAAATTAAATTTTCACCGGAAATACATGGGTCGCCTGAATATGAACAAGTTTTTTTCTTTTTTTTTTTAGTAATCGATGTGTTTGAGTTTGCAAACCAAAAATGGAAAACCATAGGGAACACAACGCCTATATTTCAGGTTCCGTAGATAAATTTAGGAATTGAGTTGTCTCATATACTGATTTTTGAGATATGCATGTACTGCTCAAGAGGTATCCTAATAAATGACGCCAAGCCAGGGTTAAACAAAGAAAGATCTCTGGCTTTTATGGGGTATGGCCATCCAGGCTGAGATTCATTGGTATCATTGAATGCTGCTGTATGGTGGAAGAGTGGCAGGGATAAGTTAAAGAAATCCAAGATATTCTCTGAAAGTCAAGCTGGGCTAAAAGCTTTGAATAAGATCTCTAAAGCTTTGGAGCTCTAAATTATTGGGTTATTTTAGGAGAATATCTACACTGGAAACGCCGATGTAGAAGGTAATTCACATAACCCTTTTTGTAGACACGAACCAGCAATTACTAAACTGAAACATTTTTGAGATAGAGAAGCTAAATTATGGTGGAAAAGGGGATTGGTGAGAAGCACTGGAGGTATATGCAGGGATGCCTCCGAGCTAAAAGATTTATAAAAATACACAACAGAGAGACTTGAGTATTTTCTCTCCCTGAGTAGGCTGCAATTGAGGGTCCTGGTAAGTGTATTGACTGGGCAAGATATCTAGTACTTTGTGTCAGAATTGTAACGTTTGAGATAGGGAAAAGGTGTATCACTACTCTTAGGTCA
>JAAEAF010011375.1:0-20340 GCA_011037195.1 Triatoma infestans
ACAATACTTCCTCTTACTAGGAGTAAGAGAAAGTAAAAACGAAAAAAATCTGGCGTATATATAATACAATAATTACCCATATATAAAATGACATATTTTCTTTTAACTCAAATTTTACATTATTTTTCCTAGCATATATATAGAGCTGGTAGTGGGATAAATACCTACACGCTAACCTTGGTAGGTAGAAAAGTGATTATATTGGGGCTCTACTGGGCCACAATATAAACAAACGCTGAACCAATTACATAACATTTTATTCAAATCAATTTTTTATGGGAAAATGTTACAAATAAAAGTGGTAAGTTTATATAATGTTTAAAGGAAATCGTTATGGACGTTTTCAAGAAAATTCCAAAAAATTCGAAAACATCTTTTGTAATGGTTGCACTTCCGGTTTATTAGATTTGCATAAAAAAACTTTGTATCAGTTGCGGCGGTAGTACCTAAACGAAATACCAAGTTTGAACTTCCTGTGACATTTCATTTTTGAGATATTCTGTTAAACACCAATACGCATTCGACGCTGTACCCTGGCAAGGACTATGGAGGTCTTTAAGAAAAAGAAATGTCGACCGGGAAATAATCAAAAGGATTAAAAGCCTCTATAGAAATTGAAGAAACTGTGTCCATACAGGAAATTGCACATCACCCGAATTTGCCACATCAGCTGGAGAGTGAGACGAGGAGACATTCTCAGCCCTCTGTTGTTCGTCATCCTAATGAAAGATGTTATAAAAAGCTGCACGAGACTAAGAAGTTTTTTAATCGGTCACTGGACATTGCGAACGGATAATATAAACATTTTGGTATTACGCTAACTATCTGATACTGCTAGCCGATTCAAGTGAGAAGTAGCAGTTTAACCTCAACCACGTCACACAGCATCTCAATTTAAGATCAGTGAGGAAAAAAATTAAAACTATGAATGTGACGCATAGAATTTCGCTGGGAGATGAACCACTGGGGCAAGTTGATGCCTTTAAATATTCAGAGTCAAAATCGCGAAGGATGGCAAAATCATCCACGAGATAATCATGCAAAGTGCCGAATGCTGCAGGTAGAATATTTTATACTGTAAATAGAAATTTTTCAGGGGAAAAGAGAGGTTTCCGACAAAACCAAGCTGGCGGTGTATAAGTCCACGTTCTTGCCTATCCTAACCTACGACAGATGCGAGTCTTGGGCCATTCCACAAAGCATGAGTCTGAACTGCTGGCTCAAGAAATGAGGTTTTTACGCCGAGTGGCAGAAAAGGCCATGATAGATTGATAGAGTTCGGAACCAAACCATACACGCTTTACTTAATGTGAAGCTGATGGAACGGGTCCATAACTCACAATTACGGTGGTTTGAACACTTTATACGCATGGTTTGTGCGTGGTATCCCAGGTAAGCCATGGAAGCGAGGACCGAAGACAGAAGGCCAAGAGGTCGACGCCGAACCACTTGGCAGGATAATATTAAAAATATTTTAGAAAAGCGTGGTAAGACGTAGGTAAATGCTTGGAAGGAGGCAAGAGATGGTTGGAAAGCCTTCTGTCGCCACACTACACTCCAAGGGCTATAAAAAAAAAAAAATAGCGAAAAACTTGTATAAATTAATATGGTTTCTGTGTCTTTGAGTATGTGGAAAAAAATAATTCGTAAACGACAAATCGCAGAAAGCTCACACATGATATTTCGTTTAGCCGAATAACAATAATGTTTTTATAATTTTTCTGGCTTCCGCTGGCATTGATATGCAAAAAACACTTAGGATGAGTCCGTGTCAGTAGTTTGTTATAAAGCCACGATTCGTCCATATTGAGATAAGCTTCATCAGAGTAGGTAGTGTAGAACGGTCAGTTACTGGAAGGGCGGAGATTAACTTTCTTCACCATTCGGTACATAGTGGATGGGGCTTAATATTTTATCCTATGCATATGATTGGCTGTTGAGTGACGAAGTCTATCCTCCAGAGTTGCAGCCCTGTTTTGCTCAGGAAAACCGTTAATTGTTTTTTTCTTTTTATCTCCTTGCTTCGTTTTTTTGGTCAAAAGCAGTCCACTATCTCCGTTTAAGCACTTTTCTTTTTTTCCATTTTCTAGTGCCTCTCTTATGACACTTACTTAATAAATGTTTCCGTGGACAAATTTTTTAGTGTTCTCAAAATATATATTGTGTAAAAATATTTTGCTAATGCAGACTTTTTCATTTTGTTATGATTGACATAATGTATGTGACCTTTTTAATCGCGTTTTGACCAATCTTTGTTGTGTCCTATTTTTCTCACATAAACACAAATATTTTGTAGGGGAAATTTATCTTTAAATTGTGGAAATATTTGGAACATTTTTTGGTTCTTATATTGTTCATATAGTGATTTTATATTCAATTAAAACTGAATAGATTCAAATTTTGTGTAAATGTATATAGTTATATTTTGTTGAATATGTAGTTGGGGTCGGCAATGCTGGGTAACATTTATGATTTTATCCATCGTATCATGCATATTTTTGTTATTCCTGACAGAAATCGATTCCACAACATTCTAGGCCTTGTTGCATTTTTTTTTTTTGTTTTTCTAACAAGCAATGATTGAATTTTGTTGATATTTGTTTTATTAGCAATATTCGCAAAAAAAAAAATCTGGTGTGAAACACTCACACAACTTTCTCTTACTCCAGTTCTCAAGAGTAGAAGTGACAAATTTTATAGTTTGTGTACCAAATGTAATGAAATCCGTCGAAAGCGGGAAAAACTGCTCTGTTTAGTAAAGGCGCACTTCCGGTTTACTAATTGTCTTGAAACTCGGAAGTTCAGCCACCGATGTAGTGCTATGTAATTATGGCTGGATGCTAGAACGGTATAATCAACTGTGAGAACACTTTAGAGGAAAACATAAGCCCAGGCCTCCCCTAAAAGCGTTATTTGAAGAATGTTGCCAGAGAAATGGTTTGAATAAAAGTTGTAGATGTTTGCATGGCGAGTTTATATTGGTAGCGTGAGGGAAATCGTCGGAGCCAGTTGTGGGAACATGCAACAAAGAGAATAAATCATTAAGTGAAGTGGTAAAGTAAACGCACTTTCGGTTATCATAATTGTTTCAAGCTCGGAATTTCAACAACATAGTTAAATCTGATTATTTAGTTGTGAGAATTGTCTAATACACTGAAATTGCACTGTAGATGGAAACCTAACCCAATAACCAATGAAAACCCAATATCGAACCTCACCCTCCCCCATAAGTGGCCTTAAATGAATTTTCCCAGAGAAATGTTTCAAATAAAAGTTGTAGCTCTTTGTATGTGTAGTTGATATAGCAAGTTTGAAGAAAATCGTTGGAGGCATTTTTGAGAAAATCGCAAAAACGTAAAAAAAAACACCAAGTAAAGTGGTACTTCCGGTTGAGGAATTTTTACAGATAACGTACAGTCAGATCCTATGGTGACCTCTAAACGGAATAACAAATTTCAACTTTCTACGATTTTTAGTTTTTGAGCTATGCTGTTCACATACATACATACATACACACACACGGACACACACACAGACCATTTGCTAAAAATCACTTTTTTGGACTCAGGGGATCTCGAAACAGATATTTCCGGTGAAAACTCGATATCGAAAATTTGACACGATTACAATACTTCCTCTTACTAGGAATAAGAGAAAGTAATACACAGAAGTAATATATTCTAAGAATTTCTCTTTTATGATTAATAATTCCTGATATTAATTTGTAATATAAAGTAAAGAAAAAGTTGGAAATGTATTTTTAAAGCTTTTTACTTTTGAAACTAACATTAAAATATTTGTAGTGATTTTATAACCAAAATGAGTGCAATTATGAGCGACTAATAATTCAGAGTGTAATGAAAAAATGAAATTATCAAAATTAATTATTTAAAAAAAAAAAAAAAAAAAAATAGACTAATCTTGTGATAGAGGGTATCATAGAATGTTTATCTTGTACTGATTTTATGTTACTATGATGTCAAGGTCATTTGATAATATCAATTTTTTTGTCTTTTCTCATATAGTAGTTAATAATATTTTAAATTTATGTTTATTAAATATACCTTTCGTCTGATATATTAATTAGTATCAAATTATGATTTTATTGTTGATAAGGAAAAGCTTGACTTCAATAAAACAAAAGAGCCTATTTCCAGGGATGTGTTTAATATTTGGTTTGCCAAAACTTGTATTATAAAAAAAGCAACATTTCAGTTGTATAACTTTCTTCTCTTGGACAGGTAGTATGTTATGATTAGGTTTTAGTTCTTCAATCCATGTTATTTTAAACTTGAAAGTTCAATTACATATTTTCTTCATTTAATATCATTAACAGCAAAATGGTTTTTTCTAATAATAATATTGCTACAGCTCTCTCTCTCTCTCCCCCCTCTCTCTCTTTCCTAGAAAACAGTTGTAGCGTACGATGGTTGAAGAATTGTTCAAAGACGGCTGCCATAAAGAAGTGTCACTATAAAAGAACCAATTGCTAGATCATAATTTTCGAGGGAACATCAGACAACCGGATTAGGTTTTGTAGAACGATATTAGCCTTCTATGCCATTATCATGCTAAACACTTGTGTCTTTGACTAAGATTACGCCTGTGATCTGGTATTATAATCCGAAGAGAGGGATCCAAAGCAGATAGAGAGACAGGATCACTCTCTAGTTTAGGCCAGACTAGAGTGGGAGAAACTGTTTAAATACAGATGTGTCAGCCATAGGAGGGGAGTCTACGGCAGTCTTGCAGCAGAGTTCATACAGCAGTCACAACGCATCATCAACCTTTCTCATTACCTCTCACTACTATTTTATATATTATAGTGGATAATTATGTACTAACGTGCCCCCAAGATGGACGACAACTAGCTACACTAACCTGCTCACTCCCAATCTTATTACACTCATTTTTTATATTTATGATTTATTAATTCATTAACATTTCTATATTTATTTCACATTAGCATTCATTTCAAAAAGTATCAGACTAAATATAAGTTAAAACTACGAAACACAATCATACTTTTAACTTCAAACATTGTCCCAAGAACTTGTAGGTTTGAATTAGCGAACACCGGTTAATTAATGTGCCATTTAAAATTACGTACTTGAATTTAGTGATAAATATTAAACAAGAAGGTTTATATGTGATTGTTTATGTGAGCAGGTTACTGTAGCTACTTATCGGCCATTTTGGGGGGCACGCTTGTACATAATTACCTTTTAGTGTAATGCCCAAGCAGTTTGTGCTATTTTTCGATTATACAATTTACACCCATACTTCTAGTTTATTTATCTATACAACCCATTTTCTTTCCTTCTGAAACACATTATAGTACAAAAATTTGGAGAATGATTTAATAATAAAAATCAAACGGGGATTATTGTCAGATTTTTCGCCATCTTGCACGAAAAAGATGTGCCAGAACCGCCATTTTCTCCCTACTATGGTGTTTATAAATCTCTTGTTAGCCAGTGATAGCTGAGAAAATGGCTGTCTAGTGGACGTTGCTTCTATCCGGAAACATTTCCTGTCTCTTAAGTCTACTGTAGGGATTCCAGTTAAGTTTTTTAGTCTATGTAGAGTCCTATATATCGTACATAATAGATTACCACGGGGGGGGAGGGAAATTTTGTTGTTAAATTACGTTGGAAGGTGAAAATTGTATATGTTGGACTGTTATATCGGTTTAACGGAAATGAAGCTGAAGATTTCGAGAAGTTATGAAGGAATCTAGATGAATTTCAAAAATACTATTTCAATCAATTAACGCCAATAAATCCGGAACACAACAGTTTTAGTCAAAATCCATTAACCGGATGTGCTAATTTACTGAATAATTTTTTTAAATTTAAGCAATATTTTCTTATAATGATGATATCAAAGATTTTTGAAGCAGGCTATCACGAAAAATATCACTGATGCTTTCCAACTCTACGGAACCAACCACAAAAGATTGTATATAAATTATTTTAAATAAGTTGGTTGTAAAATAAAAAAAATAAAATAATCATTAATTATGGTTACAAGCAATAGTAATTATTTCAAGTACTTCTACAGTGGCTACATTATTTCAGGTAGTGAAATAACAATTATTTAGAAATAATACACCCGTTTAATTTGCGCGTTGAGTTATCATTCTTATTTTAACAATTGTTTTTTTTTTCCGCTCATTTCTTTGGTACATTAGCGTTTCACCTTTTCTTCTTGTTTTTTTTTTTTTTTTTATAGTTTTTAATTAGAGGGAAGTAAACATATTGTTGCTCTTTAGCAGGAGACCGAGTATAAATGTATAGCAGTATCTTACAGTTCTAGGGGAGGTAACACTAAAGATAAGGAACATTGTTAGTTTAGTTATTAGTTTGGGTTTATTGTAGGGAGGGTTAACATTATTGTATACAGGTGTATTATATTTGCTATGGTACAAACTACAAAGTACGTATATTGTGTTGACATTTATTAAGAAAATAACAACATTTAACCAGGTGTTAAAAAAAAAAAAAAAATGTTTTTAGCGGCCGCTCATAAATCGAAAGTAAAAAGTAAAAAAAGAAAAGGACACAAGGCGCAAGATATTTTAGTGTTCACCAGTTTGGTTGGTAACATTGCTGCACTAAGATTGGGTATGAGGTTTCGCCATGCTCCACAATTCTCTTTCTTCTCTTGTACACACCGGAGGAAGGTGTGAACCATATAATAGTTGACAAGTGATAAATATCTTGGGTTAATCCTACTGGGACGCCCAGCCGGGAGGTTTCTTGCAAACAGCACCGGCTATACTAACGCTTTCTACCTTCTATTCTAAGGGATTTTTAAGGCGTGCAATAACCCCCTACTAGAGGGGGTGATATATATTTTTAGAGCTCAACCCTTCCTTATTTTACCCCCCTTACCCAGCCAAACCTACAACTAGATCTCCTACGAGCAATATATATATATATATATATATAAACATATATAGACAAAGAAAGAGAGTGAGAAAAGAGAACAACAAAAGACCCTAGAGGGCAAGACCTCCCACGGCTGAAACATAAGTCCTGGTTAGGGAGTTTAAGCGGTAAATATTGGATCTTAGATCTCACTTCAGGTTTACTTTATACTGTTTGGGAGCATGGTTCCCTGCAGACTATATATATATATATGCTGCTAAAAATTTGCACACAAATTTTATCCTTTGCTCAGAATGCTCATAAATATTAATAAATTTTCCTGTGATTATTTATTATTTTTGTTAAAATAAATAAATAAATAAATCCGCTTTAAGTATTCAATTTATATAACTCGGCAATTGTTATTTTCTTTTATACTTCTTTTAACAGATTGTTGTATTCAGGCATTTATTGCTATCGTGTTATGATGGGCAAGAGTGGGACAATATTTCTTGAAATATTGTCGTTATTAATACTGAAGAATATTGTCGTTATTAAAATTTTGTAAAAGAATGTGTAAAATTTGAAAAAGAGTTTGTTTTAAATTGGTCGGTGTATGTGTGTGTGATCAGCATAACTAAAAAAATGAAAAATCGCAGAAAGTTCAAACTTGATATTCAGTTTAAGTGCTAACAAGGTACCCGACAATAAGGTTTTAAAAATAATCAGTTTACCGATTTCAGTTTTATTTTTTGTTTTTTTTTAAAGAATGACCCCCAACGGTTTTCTCTTAACTTGGAATATTAAATACAAAACTATCAAGAGCTGTAACTTTTTTTTTTTTTTTGGAAAAATTTATTTAAGGGGTGTGTTGGGCATTGCGTTTGCTTATTCTTTCTTACAATTTAAATTTATTAAAATCATCTAGGGTAAAGCTAGGAGAGATGACGCACATTTCAAAGTTATGCCCTGTATCAAAAGATAGGTGATATATTAAAGAGGTAATTCTTATAAAATATATATCGACTACTATTATCTGCAAAAAAAAATGTTATTTTTCAAAATAAAGACATTCTCATTTATTCCAGAAACAAAATACAAATACACTACATTTGGCCGTCTCTTCTGCTATGGTAGGATAGATGACGCACCATAGGTAGGAGACCTCTCCTCTGTGAAGGTAACATGGTTGATCGACATGAAACTTGGTAAACACTATGTCTACGAGTCCAACTTTAACGACAGCTGGAAATCTTACATTTCAATTGCAATTAATATAGTATATAAAAAAAATAAAATAATTTTCTAAGCGTTATGAAAACACACGCTGATGCGTATAAATGTTCCTAGAACACAGAAGTACACACAAAATAACTGTAGAATTTTGCAATATGTTCGCTACTGATCTCTCTACTCCTGGACTAACTTCCATGAGGCCACGTGGTGGCAAACAAGAGAAGTAAAGCCTGCGTCTTCTCTCCTACCGCGTTATCTCTCCTAGCTTTACCCTATCATCTATATCCATTTCTAGGATCCATGTAATATTAATTAGAATTATATATGTTGCCAAAATTTTGAGTTTGAAGAGAATCGGTTGACCGGAAGTGTTACTTTAGTGAACGGTTTTCCAATTTTCTATTATATTTTCTTCTTAAAAATACCGACGATTTTGTTGTGGTGGTTGGTTCCGCAGAGCTGGAAAGCATCAGAGACATTTTCCGTGGTAGCCTGCTTCATTTTGTGGTCATCGACCGGTTTCGGGCGTTCGCCCATCTTCAGGATGCGTTCTTCAGACAGTGTGCCAACACAGACTCGTACAGAGACTTAGTTTCACACTAACTGAGGTGTATTCTTAAATACTAAACTCTTAAACTAGGTAAAGGGATGTGGCCAGATGCGTGGGAAAACACGTGTTTGGCTTGTTAAAGGACAAATTCTTTTCTTACAGTGGACGTGGGGGTCTAATTTTTAAACTCTGTTGTTGGAGGGAGACTTATTTCACAATTAACTAACCAAATATTAAGAATATACAAAAAATAAAAAATAAGATACACAAAATAAATCTAAATAAAATTAAACAACGATTAAACTAACATTTTAAAATTCATTCATTCGTTTAAAACTGAACGATTTTTTGTATAATTAAGTTAATTTTTCCAGTTCCAAAGAATTAAGAAATTCCAGTCATTCTTTCACTTTTTCACGCAACCCTCATATCCTCGCAAGTTTAATCGTTGTTCAATTTTATTTAGATTTATTTTGTGTATCTTATTTTTTAATTTTTATTTTTGTATATTCTTAATATTTTGGTTAGTTAATTGTGAAATAAGTCTCCCTCCAACAACAGAGTTTAAAGATTAGACCCCCGCGTCCACTGTAAGAAAAGAATTTGCCCTTTAACAACCTAAACACGTGTTTTCCCACCCATCTGGCCACATCCCTTTACCTAGTTTAAGAGTTTAGTATTTAAGAATACACCTCAGTTAGTGTGAAACTAAGTCTCTGTACGAGTCTGTGTTGGCACACTGTCTAAAGAACGCATCCTGAAGATGGGCGAACGCCCGAAACCGGTCGATGACCACAAAATGAAGCAGGCTACCACGGAAAATGTCTCTGATACCGACGATTTTCATTAAGCTAAACATCTAGTAAGAATCATTGTAACTCCGAAGAGAATTTGCCAAATTACCATAATAGACAGTCGTGCCTTTATTATTTTAATCTGTTACTATTTATAGAAATTCAAAAAATTAGTCCCTAAAAATGGTGACCCGCCACACACGAATGTATTGCATTTTATACTTTGACAGTAATTTAAACTACTAATGGCTGTAGTTGCAACCTGGTTTAGCATACCTACATTTTCTAAATACATTTTAATCCTATTTTCACCAGAATATATTTGATGAAATTATAATAATTTATTGTTTAATTAAAAATGATAATATTGGGAAGTTAACTAATAATTATAATATTTGTTTTTTAAATTTTTTTGCTTACACACACACACACACACACACACACACACATAAAAACACAGTAAACGAATACAAACAATATAGAGATAAATACCAAATAAATCTTTTTCGTATTTAAAGGACCTCAAAACATGTATTTCTGGCGAAACACAGTATTTGAGGATTTCAAAAAGTTGATACAATCTCAAAATTTACTTAAAAAGTAAAAGAAATTTGTAAAAATAATTCTGTAAATATTAAAGCCGCTAACTGCAAAATTAATAACAATTACTTTTATATTCTTAAATAATAATAAGTAATTTACATGTTAATAATAACTTCTATTTATAAGAAATAGGAGAAGAAAAGCTAGAACAGGTCACAAAATTCAAGTATCCAGGTGCGTATCTAAGCGAGGATGGATGCGTGGACGAAGAAATTAGGGAAAGAACAGGTGCTGCAGGTAGGATGTTTAGTGCGGTCAGGGTTTCCTCAGTAACAGGGGGTATCTAAGAAAACGAAGCTTTCAGTCTATAGGTCAACATTCCTCCCTATACTCACTTACTCATCGGAGTCCTGGATACTGACCAAGAAGCATAAAAGTAGAATACAGGCAACTGAGATGAGGTATTTGAGGAAGATAGAGGGGAAGACAAGAAGGGACAGGGTTTGTAATGCCATAATAAGATCCAACTTGAATACACAGCCAGTAGAAGAAATAATGCAAGAAAATAGGCTGCGCTGGTTCGGGCATGTTCTACGGATGGATTCCGACATAAGCGGCTAGAATGACATATAAAGCACAGGTAGAGGGACGGAGAGGAAGGGGTAGACCGCGACGCAGATGGGAAGAGGGTGTAAAAGAGGCGTGCGGAAAAACAGGAATTGCGTGGGGGGATACGAGAGCATTGGCGGAAGACAGAGAGGGGTGGAGGAAAATGTACAAGATGAAGGGGGCCTCACACCGCCAAGGTAGTAGAAGAGGCGCACAATTATGATGATGATTTATAAAAAAATATATAAATCTGTTATTTTATCCATAGTAGGCATATTTCTTATATTCCTGACCGGTTTCAGATTTTCATCCATCATTAGAGCAAATTCACCAAGTTCGTGTAGAGAGTTCACTTCAACGTAATGTTTCTGTTTCACTCGACACTTGTTGGTTAGTTGATCAACTGGATTGCAGTATCGGAGCAACATACGTAAATCTTATTAATAAATATGCAAGATTATATGATTAATATTAACAATTGAATTTACAATTCTATTTATTATGACTTTATTTTTGTAAAGTTCTATGTTATATTTTTTTAGAATTATTGTAATAGAAATTAGCAACACATAATTTAATAATAAATAACAAATAATTTTTTCATTTTTAAAAACTGTCCGGCACGTCAACAAGTCGATAATATTGAATTTATGAATTTTTTTAAACGAGCGCCAGAAAAAAAATTCGTCATTTGGTTGTATTCGAAGATAGTATACGATATTTGAAGAATACTATCCTTTGGAGGGGTTTTGGAGAAAATTGCATAAAAGTAAAGAAAAAAAACCATTCCTAGTGCCCTAATTGAAGAAGTTTTGCTGAAATCTACGTACCGGCTCCGGACACTAGTACTTATATGGGAATTCAGATTGAGCTTTCACGTTTTTTTTTTAAATATGCTTAATTACAATATACAAATATATACAGGGAAGGAAGGGATTAGCTAAGGTTGGTAGCGCACTGGACTCCCCCACGCGGAGGTCTCGGGTTCGAGTCCAGCTTGCTGCCCTTAAATTTTCTCTTCCTACGAGCCTTACAGCTAACTATCCGGCGATGGACGGTGTTGTCTGAGGCGAGAGAACACTGTCCGGAGGCCGGCAGTGCACTACGAAAGCTCTGGGCGTCAATGACCACAGATGTTGACGCGCCTTAAATTAAAAAAAAAATATATATATAAACCTACACAAAACCACACATATACACACACAGCATCCACTAAAAATAAAAGCCGCTGCACATTGTTATATTTATAATTGCCGTAAGTTTTCCCTCAAGAAATTATAGTGCAGTCGTGATAAAATAATCGTAAAAATTGTTGAAATTCAATGAATAGGAAGGATGATAGACAGACAGATTATAATTTTAAATTCATTATTGAGAATTAAAAATTTATAATAATTAATAATTTGAAAAATAATTGTATAAAAGTCAATATTGATTGGTTAAAGTAATTTTGTGTTATCCCCCCACTTATCTAGCTAGTAGATGTCACAAAGCATGGCTGGTTGGTTAGTTGTCGCTTTAATATTACCTTCCTAACTGGTTTGATATAGCAGACTTGCTGTACGATACAAACACAATTACCGCTTGTCTAAGAGAACAGACCGATAATTGAGTCTAGACAGTTTGCAAGCCTACAGACACAAGAGAATCTATGATGGGGTAGTAAATGATCACTGTAACAGATTGGGCTGCCTCATCATCCGGTCTCACCCACCCCTCTTTGCTAGATGCGTACTGGTATTGAATTGGAAACCAAGTTATGAAAGGAATGGGTGGGAAAGTAGATGGGGGAAATGAAACTTACCTCTATCCATTTCCGCATAATCTCTCCATCTTCTTTTTTTTTTTTTTTACCCACCCTTCTAAACTCCTACTCACCAAATACAACCCATAACCACAAAATAGACTAATCATGTTTCAAAATCGTTGTCTGGAAAAGAACTAATCCCTGGAAGATTTTCGATTGGACGAACAGAAAGGGATGGATATCCTGTGTAATTGCTCGTTCCTTATCGGATCCAATACTGGTAAAGAAGGGGGGGGGACAAATATTAATGGTATGAGAGAGCCAATAACAATTATCTGAGCAAGACCGTATCTCGTGGTTTGCAATATGATCTCATTCCAGCTATATAAACCCATTTCTACAGTTAATCTTACCACAAAAGAGTAGCCAGCTGGTATTCTTCGATTGAAAATAAATGGAAAAACCAAAAAAAGGTAAACAATCTGGTGTGAAACTGCTCACAAAACTCTCTCTTACTGGATTTCTTATCTTTTAATTAGCCAAATTTCGTTCAAACTTGAATGATTATTTTTATCCCCAACATTATCCAGTGGCAGCACGCCAGTAATTATAAGGCTTACTTTCATTGCTATTTCCGCTTAATAATTTGTAAATTTACGAAATGTAAAATTATTGCAGTAGAAGATTGATATTGGGAAGAACTATTCCACTGTAAAACTATGAATCTTAACAATATTATAAAATTAAAAATTATTGAAAAGAAAAAAAACAACTTTCTTATTTATAGACTTTAAATCTGCATCGATCATTGTTTTATTGTAAAAGTTATCTGCAATGGTTCTACCATATAAATTTTTATAGCTGTTACATATCTACTATGAAAAAGTACCATTGCATCACGGCCTTGATGAAAAATGGAATCATCGTTTTGTTTTAGAGTAGACAATGGGGGTCAAGCAAGGATGTATACTTCCACCTATTATTTTTTGTGTTTTCTTGAGTGATTTAATGTCTCGGTGGAAGAGAAATTTCTTCATCTATAAAAATATGAGAATGCTCTGTATGCGGACGATGTCGTTAATAGGGGTCAAGAGTCAATGAAGTACAGTCAATGATTTTGGGAACAAACGAGTTGAAGTAATGCAGAAATTTAAATTATCTAAGTAGATTGCTTAGTTGGACATAAAGTCCGCCTGAAAATAATAGACATTATTTACATTAGACCATCAAAGTTACTTTCCGTGATAGCTTGCTTCTTTTTTGGTCATTGACCGGTTTCGGCTGTTCAGTATGCTTTTTGTCAAACAGTGTGATAACAAAGACTTGCACAGAGCAACTTTAGTTGATACACTGGTTTTTAAAAATGTTTTTGTTAGGCTAACTAGATTAAGAGAAGAGTTGGTACTGAGTGGAAAACACACGTTTCGGTCTTTAAAGGGGCATATTGTTCCCTTTAAAAATGGAAACATGCAATATGTGGGGATGTGTAACTTAAACTACGTTTTTTGAAGGAGATTTACTTAATAATTAATTAGCATACTATCTTACTACTTTATTTATTTATTTATAACAGAGTGAAATAACACTGGGTCAGCCGAGGACTACTGTGAAATAGTTACTGACAAGAAATGATAAAATACGAGCTGAATGATCGTAAGTTAGTGTAGATAAATAAATATATTGTTGAACAATTAATCTATATAAGCAAGTTATTTGATAACAACGCATTCCGTTCCACATTTCACGTTCATAATTCATATACGTCATCCATGCAGCATGTACACTTAAATATGGATTCTTTACATGCCTAAATATAACAAGTACAGACTTTTATAAATATATCAGTGAAAAATTATATAAGTGTGTTATCCAATCTTAATGTAACGTACAATCCTCATTAACATTTTATTTTCTCGACTTGCATACATTATTAATATATGTACAACTTAAAGGCAGTTTTGACTCATATGTACAGACTAAAACTAAAATCTTTTTGGTTCTTAAAACCTATGGCTGACACAGTGTTATTTCGCTCTGTTAGAAATAAATAAATATAATAGTAAGATAGTATGGGTAAATTAATTATCAAGTAAATCTCCACACTTACTAAGTCAGCTGCTGTTTATATTGCTGATGGACGACATAATGAAAAGCTGCAAAGAACGAACCAGTGCAATGCATCTTGGGCACTGGAAGCTTCAGCCTGTATACTTCTCACACTTTGCGTTTGCCGATGATTTAGTCTTCCTGGCGGACAGCAGAGAAAAGCTCCAGAAAAATGTAGATATATGGGCGTCGGAGTTGAAGAAGAGAAACATAGAAATAAGCTTGAAGAAAACCAAGTGCATGGTAGTGTCAAGATCAGCAGAAATAGAAGCCAATATTACAGTAAATGGCCACAAAATTGAACAAGTGTCCTCCTTTAAATACCTCGGAGTAACGCTTAATGCCAGCAGCAAGTTGAGGGACGAACTTAACCAAAGGCTAAATGCTGCAGGAAAGATATTTTACGCCTTTAATAAGAATTTCTTGAATAAAAAAGATGTTTCAAAAGAGACAAAACTAGCAGTATATCGTCAATTTATGTTCCAACTCTCACTTACGCATGTGAATCCTGGGCCCTGAAAAAAAATGAAAAGAGCCGCATCCAAGCAGCTGTGATGCGGTACCTCAGGAAAATCGAGGGGAAGTCGAAGAGAGACAGGATAAGAAATGCCACAATTCGAACAGCTCTCAAAGTTGAACCCCATATCCAAACTGTGGAAAGAGGGCAATTGAGGTGGTTCGGGCACGTGTGCAGAATGGCGGAAAGCAGGATACCCCGAAAAGCTCTTGAAGTGAAACTTTCGGGAAAAGACCGAGAGGAAGAAGGAGATGGACCTGGGAGGACAATGTGAAGAAGATAATTGCGGCCAGAGGCAGCGATTGGGCAAGTGCCAGAAGCTTGTCGCTAAATTGTGGCGAAATTTTTGTCAAATCTCTACACCTTCGGGTAGATGAGGTGAGGAATAAGAAGAAGAAGAAGCAATACTTGCTCTTACAGCTTGAGAGCTGAGAGCTAAGAGAAAGTAACGTTTCAAATAAATTAAAAAAACTGATAGGAATTCATATGAGTAGATAATATGGGGAATTTAAAAATAATCATTGAAAACCATTTTCAAGAAAATCGTGACAAACCTTTCGGTAAAATCGCACTTTCGGTCAATGAATTTTCGCTCGATACGTTGTGACATAAAATCAAGTTTGATCTTACGCGATTATATATTAGAAAGCAAAATTTGGAAATAATAATTGTTTCTACTTAAGAAATACTTTTCTTATACATATTTTATTTTTAAAAAATACGTTATTATGTGATCAAAAAGTAGTAAGTAATTTTACATGCAAAAAACATGTAATATAGATAATACATTCAAATATTATATATTTTGTTATATCGAATAATAATAATATAGATATGTACAATATGTATTTTATATGACAATTTTGTAATATATGTGTATAAGTTGGAGCTAATATTAACCAGAATGTCTATACTGAGCGATTATTGCCCATTGGATCGTGTTTCACTACATTTTCCTCACAGTTACCCATTATTTCTGGTTAATGTAGCAAAGAGTAAATCTGACAGTACCAGAATATTTACAAGGAGAACTTTATAGCCACTGACTGTCCTTTTACACATAATACACACATGTATTATACATTCTATACGATTATTTTGGTTGAGATAAATTCTAGTACCTAGTTTTATCTCTGATCTTATTTTTATACTTCTTAGCTACCTCTCCATTTACGCGGATTTTCCATTTCGTGTGAATTCTTTTGTTTTGTTTTCACGCAGATCCTTTTTATCTGACGCTGAAGCTTGCTTTTTTATTTTTTCTTTCACCTTGGTAAGGCGAAGTATTGTGATCATGGCAGATTTTCTAAATTGTGTTTTTACCGGAAATTACATTTTTGACGTCCTCTGAGTATAAAAATATATTTTTGTAGCTGTAGAGGAAGGACGAAATCGAAAAATAATAGTTTTTAAAAATAATTTAGAATATTTATAAATCAAAATTATTAAAAAGATTGACATTCCCTTGCAAAAGGGCTAGCCAGGTATACAAGTCCAGTTACTGGTACGGTACAAGAACAATTATGGCATTGTACTACCCCCTTCTCCTAACAGGGGAGGCACTGAAGAACAAAGAGAAACATTCTTTCCAAGACAGACTTGTGCTAGAAATCAAGGTGGAAACATTAGAGCTGTACCAGTATTAACTTATAAGAATTTATTATAAATTTTATTGTGATTTTCAAAGTACTTAATTTCTCTTAGAGAATATATATAATTTACTCTACCAGTGTGTTCTTAATTATTCTTAAACTTCTATCTCAAACAATCATACAAGCCCTTTTTGCTAAGACGCTCACGCCACAAGCTACCTATACACACATCTCATCATAACATTACATAGCTAAAGGTTTAAAAATCGCGCGGACAAAATATCTCAAGAATGACAAATCACTGGAAGCTCAGACTTCGTATTCCGTAGGAACTCGGCATCTGACACGAAATCCGGTATCGACAGAATTCATCAACCGGAAATACGTCTTTACTGGATGGTTTTACTTCTTTTTTTTGAGTTTATTTTTGCAACATTTGAAAAAAGAAGAAGAAAAAGGTAGAAAGAAAAATTGTTGAAGCTTACCGATCCAATTTTGAAAAAATCTGGTGTGAAACACTCACACAACTTTCTCTTACTCCAGTACTCAAAATTATAATTGACAAATTTTATAGTTATTGTACCAAATTAATGAAATTCGTCGAAAAGTGAAAACACTGTCCAGTAAAACTGTCCGGTTTACTAATTTCCTTGAAACTCGGAATTTGGGTCATATATTAATTTTAGTTATTTCAATTTGGATGACAGAATTGTATAATCAATTGTGATAGCATTTTAAAGAAAAACATAACCCCCCTCCCACAAAAGTCCCCTTAAATGAATTTATCAGGGGAAAAGTTTCAAATAAAAGTTGTAGCTCTTTATATGTATAGTTAACAACGTGGTTTAAAGAAAATCGTTGGAGCCATTTTCGAGAAAATATCAGAAAACTGAAAATTATATTTCAGTAAAAACGCACTTCCGGTTATCTATTTTTTTTCAAACTCGGAATTTCAAACAACATATTTAATTCTAATTAACATTATTTAGATGACAGAATTGTCTAATATACTGAAACAGCAGTTAAGATGAAAACCTAACCCCACCCCTTCCCCAGAAGTGCCCTTAAATGAATTTTCCTGGAGAAATATTTCAAAAAAGTTGTAGTCTTGTATGTTTGTAGTTGAATACAAGTTTAAAAGGAAAATCTTCGGAGCCATTTTGCAGAAATGCAAACAAAACGTTAAAAAAAAACAAATAGTAGTGGTACTTCCGGTGTGAGAAATATTGACACATAACGCCCCGTCAGAGGCCAATGGTGGATACCTAAAAAACGTAAATAATCAACGGTTTGTGAACTTTCTGTATACGATTTTTCGTTGTGGAGATATGCTGTTCACTACATACACACACACACAGGACCATTCGCTACAAAAAACCACTTTTTGGACTCAGGGACTCAAAGGATATTTCGGTGAAAAATCGATTATCGGAAAATTTGACACGATGAACAATACTTCCTCTTCCAGGAGTAAGACGAAAGTAATTATCCAGCCCCAAAAAAAAAAACATAAAGCAGGGGATGAAATCCCAATAATTATTTATATTTTGTAAAAAAAAAAAAAAAATCATATCAGGACTTTGATTTTGATTTTTACTTTCTCTTACACCTCCTAGTAAGAGGAAATATTATAATCGTGTCAAATTTTCGATATCGAGTTTTCACAAAAAGTGGTTTTTAGCAAATGTGAACAGCATAGCTCAAAAACGAAAAACCGTAGAAAGTTGAAACTTGATATTCCGTTTAGATATCACCATGGGATTTGACAGTGGGTCATCTGTCAAAATTCCTCAACCGGAAGTACCACTTTACTTGTAGGTTATTTTTTACTTTTTCGCGTTTTTCTCAAAAATAGCTCCGACGATTTTCTTCAAACTTGGAATATCAACTACACATACAAAGAGTTACAACTTTTATTTGAAACAATTCTCTGGGAAATTTCATTTAAGGGCAGTTATATGGGGAGAGGTGGGGTTAGGTTTTCATCTAAAGTGCTATTTCAGTTTATTAGACAATTCTATCATCTAAATAATATTAATTAGAATTGAATATGTTGTGGAAATTCCGAGTTTGAAAAAGGGATGGACCGAAGTGCGTGTTTTAATTTACCATAGGGGTATGTTTATCTAAAGTGCTATCTAGTGATTCATACAATTCTATCATCCAAAAACAAAAATTAATTACAAAATAAAGGGATGGCCGAAATTCGGAGTTTTAGGAAATCTACCTGGACAGTGCGCTTTTATGGGAACAGTTGTTCATGTTTTTTCAGTTTTCGATGACAGTTTCAGTAAAATTTGGTTACACCCACTATAATTTGTAAATTATAATTTTGCGAACTGGAGTAAGAGAAAGTTGTGTGAATGTTTCACACCAGATTTTTTTTTTTATCATTAGAAATAATTTTTGTTTTTTTATTTATATTAAGATTGGGACTTTTATTTTCTAATCAAACTATCAAAAAAAAAATCACACCTGAGGGTAATGTTTTGAAACAAAATAAATCAATCATAAATAACGGTTATTTAATGAGCGGAAAAATTTTTCCCTCAGAAATAAAACTCAATTTCATTAATTTATTGACAAAGAAATGAAATTATTGAATGTCGAAGTGTGACATATGTTGCAGCAATTTTACATGGTGAATCAAATGAGATGAGTATGTTGAGATTTTCCAGTTAATACGTTTTTGCCTAATTTTCCACAGAAAATGAATCAAAAAGAGTTGGTAATGACATCCAGCAGAAAGAAGAGAGGCTATTACATCTAGCAGAGAGAAAAGAGGCTCTCTCTGGTTAACAGAGACTACTCTCTGACTTAGGCAGGCTAGAGTGGAAGAACCTGTGTATATAAGCCAAACAGAATCTATCTAGAGGATATTTATCAGATTCAACCATACATCGCATCGTGTCATATCTCTTAATCCCACCTTTTATTCTATCAGTTTCATTATAAAGTCCAGTGCAGTTAGTGTAAACTTATAGCTATATTATAACAGTATCTTCACATCTCGTTCATTCAATCAAACCTAAATTTCTCTTCTCAACAACTCCATTATACTTGTAGATATATAAAGAAAAAAATTCTGTTTTTTTTTTTTTTTTGTATGGATAAATTCAAATTACAAGTTTTTGTTGAATTCACAAAATGAAATTCCCATATTTTCTTTTCTATGGGGGGGAAAAAATTAAACAACATCCTTTCGTTTCTCTAAAAATTAAATACCTATTATTGAAGAATACATAATTAATTAATTAAGTAAAATAAACTTAAGAAAAATTTAATTTCAAAACCGTAATCAGCTCCAAATATGTAGACAATAATCCTCTACCGTACCGCGATCATTCAATTTGAATATTATTGAATATGAATTTATCTACTGGTTTTTTACAATCGCGTATTAGCAAAAGTCCAATAATAAAACATACTGATTATCAGGCACGATTTTTATGTTTCGAGAGAAATAATTGAAAAAAAATCACAGGATATTTCTTGTTTCTGAGCAAAATACACAAATCTATCAAAGGGTGATAATTAATCATTAATGTAAAATAATAAATCATTAATAAAATGGAAACCAACAAGTATGTGAAAGTAACTGAAACATTGCATTGAACTGAACTCTTTACACTAACTTGGGTGAATTTGCTCTGACGATAGATGAAAATCCGATACCGATCAGGAACAAAAGAAATATGCATGCTACGACGGATAAAATGCCAGATGTTATCCAGCATTGCGAAACCATCCACATATTCAATTAATTTTAAAAAT
>JAAEAF010011377.1:0-30715 GCA_011037195.1 Triatoma infestans
ACAAATCTACCAGCACATCAACGACACATCTACTAGCACATCAACTACACATCTACTAGCACAACTACACATCTACCAGCACATCAACTACACATCTACCAGCACATCAACTACATATCTACTAGTACATCAACTACAAATCTACCAGCACATCAACGACACATCTACTAGCACATCAACTGCACATCTACTACCACATCAACCACACATCTACCAGCACATCAACGACACATCTCCTAGCCAACATACGCAACTACACATCTACTAGCACATCAACTACAAATCTACTAGTACATCAACTACATATCTACTAGTACATCAACTACAAATCTACCAGCACATCAACGACACATCTACTAGCACATCAACTACACATCTACTAGTACATCAACTACAAATCTACTAGCACATCAACTACATATCTACTAGTACATCAACTACAAATCTACCAGCACATCAACGACACATCTACTAGCACATGAACTGCACATCTACCAGCACATCAACGACACATCTACTAGCACATCAACTGCACATCTACTACCACATCAACCACACATCTACCAGCACATCAACGACACATCTACTAGCACATCAACTACACATCTACTACCACATCAACCACACATCTACCAGCACATCAACGACACATCTACTAGCACATCAACCACAAATCTACCAGCACATCAACGACACATCTACTAGCACATCAACCACACATCTACCAGCACATCAACGACACATCTACTAGCACATCAACCACAAATCTACCAGCACATCAACGACACATCTACTAGCACATCAACCACAAATCTACCAGCACATCAACGACACATCTACTAGCACATCAACCACACATCTACCAGCACATCAACCACACACTACCAGCACATCAACGACACATCTACTAGCACATCAACTGCACATCTACTACCACATCAACCACACATCTACCAGCACATCAACGACACATCTACTAGCACATCAACTGCACATCTACTAGTACAACTATACATCTACCACCACATCAACCACACATCTACCAGCACATCAACGACACATCTACTAGCACATCAACTGCACATCTACTAGTACAACTATACATCTACCACCACATCAACCACACATCTACCAGCACATCAACGACACATCTACTAGCACATCAACTGCACATCTACTAGCACATCAACTGTACATCAACTACTATCTACTAGTACATCAACGAACATATACTAGAACATCAACTGCACACATCTACTAGTACAACTATACATCTACCACACATCAACCACACATCTACCAGCACATCAACCACACATCTACTAGCACATCAACTGCACATCTACTAGCACATCAACTGCACATCTACTAGTACAACTATACATCTACCACCACATCAACCACACATCTACCAGCACATCAACCACACATCTACCAGCACATCAACTACACATCTAGTAGCACATCAACCACACATGTAAAGAGCCAGAACTTTTTTTTATACATTTCATTGGAAAAACTAATTTTAGTATTTGAAAAAACTGCACATTATTTTTCAGTTTTCTGCAATTTTCTCAAAAACTACTCCAAAGGTTTTGTTTAAACATTGCTATATCAACTACACATAATATACAGAGCAACAACTTTTACTTGGAACATTTCTCCGGAAAAATTTATTTAAGGAGACTTTTGTGGTGGGGGTTATGTTTCCCCTTAAAGTGCTACCTTAGCTTATTATACAATTCTACCATCTACAGGAACTTATGCAGCTTTAATTACAGTCACGAACCCTAAAATAAATCCAACTTCTGTAAGAAATCCACACTCTTATTTTTAATACTACAGAAAATTTTAGTAGCTTCTGCCAACAATTTATTTCTGGCTTTTCTATCCATTATTACATTGGCCGAACTTCAGTGAACATAGACAAACAATATTTTCAACATTATAATATCCATTCAAACGACCAAACCAATACTGAAAATACTGTAACAATAAATGTCTGTAACGGGAGAAGACTGTCCGGAGGCCGGCAGTGCACCGAAGAAGGCTCCGGGCGCAAATGACCACAGATGTTGAGACGTCTTAAATTAATAAAAAAATATAAATACTGAAAATATTCTGACCCTGGACAATACAGACAAAATTTATAGAATATTCCATTTTATTACATCCCTCTCAAACGTCAATATAAGAATATCCAAAATGTGCTCATATTTATGTTATATATTTATATCTATTTATGTTTATTTATCTAAATTTATTTCTGTTTATTAATTTACTATTTACATTTAATTAGTGTATACGTAATTGAATTATATTTATAGCATTGTTAATAATTGATTATTATTTAAATTAGATTCAAAAACATATGTTGCTATAAAAGTACATATTTATATAATATATCTATTTCTAGCTATTTATTACTTATATTTATTTGTATTAATTAATTTATTACTTATTGTTGATGTTGCGTATATCATATAATTAATCTAATCGCAATGTAAATAATTTGTTATTTAAGTTAGATTTAAAAATATGTATTACTATAAAACTATTTATAACTACTCATAGAAAAAAATAGAAAAGTTTATCATTATGTATACTATAGAACAAAATAGGTATTGAGGTTGGTAATTAATAATTAATTAAATGGTTAACTATACTCTAGTGCAATATTTATTATGTGTCATTGGTAATTATTAATCAAATTGTATAGAAATATTTCTTAACAAATAAATATTCATTCCTTCCTTCATCTGAATAATATTAATTAGAATTAATTATGTTGACAAAATTACGAGTTTGAAGAAAAATCAATTGACCGGAAGTGCGTTTCTACTAAATTGTTTTGTTTTTTTTAGTTTTATGATTTTCTCCATAATAATACTGGCGGATTTCATTAAGTTTGTCACCCTAACTATGAATAAAGAGATTTCTATAACTTCTCTTTGAAACTATATGCCGAGAAAGTTCATTTAAAGACGTTTTGTGGGAGACGGAGATTATGGTCTCCTTAAAATAGTCATTTTTATTAGATTTAAATTCTACCCATTGATATAAAATTGTAGACAATTAAATATTTAGTTAAAAATTAAAATTTTGCACTAAATTTGTAAATTATAACTCTGTAGATAGCAGTTATAATTTACAAATTTTCTTCACAAAATAATTACTACATTTAAAAAATCGAGAAAAGAAGTAAGAGAAAATCGTATGGGTGGTTCACATCAGATTTTTTACTCTCTCTCTTATTGTTTTAAGAAAAATAATTACGATGTATCGAATTTTCGCAACAGAGTTTTCACCGGAAATACATGTTTAGTGAGTTCCTGAGTTCGAAAAATTTGTTTTTAAAGTAAAATTCTGTGAGCGTGTAAACAAAATAACAAAAACGAAAAATTAACAAGAAACTCAAACTTGATATGTTCCGTTTAAGCACGATTATTGCAACTGACTTGGAAGATTTTGGGTTAAAATCCATCAAGCGGAATTGAAACTTCACCGGAAGTTGTTGGTTTTTTTTTTTTTGTTTTTTGCGACTCTCTTACAAATATTCCATCCGAATTTTTTTATACTTGCTGTATACATCCGGAAAATTGATTTTTGCTAGTTTTGGGCAGTTGCAATGTTATGCATTCTTCTAAATTGCCACACCACTACAACAGTTCTATCCTCTGTAAAATATTAGGGTTAATTGAAAGATTTGCTAGATTTCCAAGTTTGAAGGAAAATCATATAACCGGAAGTGCGAATTTCCAGACTTGATTGCTTTTTTTTTTAATTTTCTCGGTAATAGCGCCAATGATTTTCTTTAAATTTGGAATGTTAACTGCATAATCACAAACCTATTGCTTTTATTTGAAACTTTACGAGTCACAACCCTGAAAATCTTGTATGACACACTCGTACAACTTTCTCTTATTCTAAACAGTACAATTTAAGAAATTTTCTTTAAAATTGCAAAGTTGCAATGTTTATTTATGCTGGCCATAAAAAAAAAGACGGTGGGGATTTTACTTGTATACTGAGCGGCTTTACGTGGTGCGCTCTATGTCCAAACCAACAAAGCTTATGTAAATTTAAATTTAAACTAACTGACAAACCCCCAAATACCCCTCTAAAATCAAATTTTACAGAAAAATGTTTCAAATAAAAGTGATACGTTTCTATTTATGTCAACAACCATTCCAAGTTTAAAGGAAATCAGTTTAACTGTTTTCGATAAAATTAAAAAAAAAACAACTCAGAAACCTATTCTGTAAAATCGCACTTCTGGTTAATCTATTTTATTCAAATTTGGAATTCTATCATTCAATGTGTATTAATGTTATGTACGTGGTAAAATATATATTATACTGAGTCAAGTTTCTACACGAATTGAAAACCGTTACTCTGACGATGGATGAAAATCCGAAACCGATCAGAACCAGAAAAAAAATGAAGCATGTTGCTACGACGGATAAAATCATAGACGTTATCCAGCATTGCTTCATAAAATTTATAATACATCGCAATACCGATTCCAAATATTATTAATTTATTATTTAACCGCGCATAAATATTTTTTATATTCTATTTTATAAATTCTTCATATTAAAACTATTTTTTATTAAATTAGATTCTTGCATCAAAAATTGATTTTTATAAAAATTATAATTCTACCGCAACTCTCTTATTTGTTTGTTTTTTTTTTTTTTTCTATTGAATACATGTTTGTGGTTTTATTGACATCACTTTAATTCTGACAGTTATTATGTAAAAAGGTGTAGACAGATTTCGCAACGTCATTCAACTGGAAATTTCGTTGAAGGTTTTTTTTTATTTTTGTATTTATTAATTTTTATTGGGTTTTAGAAAAAAAAAATAGCAGCATCAACCAATTATAATTAGCCTAGAAGTATCAGTTAACTTAATTATAATAATCATTTGATATCTTGTTTAATAAAATAAATAAATAAAAACAATCAGTTTATTTTGTTTATTGATCGCTGTTATTAAAAAACTCGTTTATTTTCTTTATCTGTGTTAAAATGGCTGTCCCAATGAAATGACGGTTTCTTTAGAGTGTAAAAAAATAACTGTCGTGAAACATTCACATGCATAATAAAGTATAATAAATATTACAATTATTATCCTAATCGAAAGATTTTTTTTCAAATACGGAATTTTCACTAAACGTTTTGTCTGCTATACTAATAATGTTGGTGACCACCAGGCAGTGTTACTGTCAACCTCAACAAAACTGTATAGTTTATAGTTAGTCCGCAAGTTTTAACATTTCAAGTCTCCCCCGAAATCGGCTGAAATCAATTTCTTTGGAAAATTTGTTTTCAAATAAAAATGGCAGACAAAACTATTTTTGTGTGATATAATGGGGTTGTTGAAGGAGAGAAATGGTCTGGTTTAAATGAATTAACAGAATAAGGTTAACACTATAATATGATAAATGACACTGACTGCCTGGACTTTACACTTGAAAATGATAGAGTATGGTAGAATTGTAAAGGGTAAGGACACGTAATGATTTGCTGTATGAACTGAGTAGTATGAACTGTTCTCATATCTGTCTCCCGTCGCTGTATTTATGTGGTTTCTCCCACTCCAGTCCGAGAGAGTGGTCCTGTCATTTTGTCTCTGCCTCTCTGCTACGAATACTCACTTTGGATATTATTGCATAAGATCAATGTGCGAAATTCTTAAAAAAAAAAAAATTGTTGAATTCATTTTTTGAAAAGGTGCGAATAACAAACACAAAACGATTTTGTTTGACCAATATCTTCGTCACAGAATCGCTAATGATATCTAAACTGGAGCTTTCTGCAACTTTTTTACTTTTGGTTTTTGAGATATTTTGTTCGTATAGATAAAGATATGAGGAGACAGGGAGATTGTCGCCTATTATGCCTAATTCACTGCGACCGAAAATGCCTACTGTGGCTTCCTTATGGACTTTCTCTTTCACACAGAATGTATCTATTAAGGTGTATAATATGTTAGTGTTTGTGAGAGTAATGGGGAGGACATATGGATATGAGTTTGTCTGTTGGTTACTTCTCTCCAGGTTCTTTGCCACAGATCCCTGAAAAGGTGAATTAGCCCACTGTTCCCCTAAGGAGTGTATAAAGATTATCCGTAAAAAAAAAAGTTATTTTCCGTAGAGTTGACCTCAAACATATATTCCTGGTAAAACATGTTGAGGGATTTGATAAGATCTCAGAAAAATAACAATGTGGTGTGAAACACCACTTTCCCTTACTGCAGGACTACAAAGTTATAATTGATACATTTTGTTCAAACTTATCATTTTTACTAAATATTTTTCACTTGTCTTCAATTTTATTTCAATTGGAGATTCTAAACTTAATAAATTGACTTTTTAGAGGAAATCATACAGTCTAACATTCCTACAGAGTCGAACATTTGACACGATTACAATACTTACTCTTAATAAGAATAAGAGTAAGTAAAGTTATCGTCAATAGTAATCGATTGATTAAGACGCTCCACTAGGCATAAATATCAAAATGACAATTGAATTTTTATTATAATTTTGCTTAAAAATTCACTAGGCAACTGTCGAGAGGAAATAAAACACTTTATGATAATACACCATGAAAACCATTCAAAACACTAACTATCTCCAGACTGTCAACTATGTACCACGTACATTCTTGATTTATTGATGCAAACAAAAAAAAACATCAAAATTATCTAAATACCTTGTTAATAAAAGGTTTAAAAATAGATGAAATGCAACCTGCAAATAAACATCAACAGGTGTCTGGAATAGATAACTAGTTAAAAGAACGACATCTTGGTTTTAAGGTATTCAAAATAAACAAAAAACAACATAAAAGGCTTTTACTTTGTTGGGGGGAAAGAAAATAAAACCAATAAGGCGATAATGCTGACGGGTGAGCGCGTTGAAAATTAACGCCCCTGGCGGCAAATAGCTAGAAATGATATTTTTTTTAAAAAAGTAAATGAGTAGCGCTATCTAGTGAGGAGCACACTCGGTACATAGAAATTCAATCTTCTATGTCGAATACTTCTTCTTGCGTGTGGTTTAAATACAAAACAAACAATATATATGTATCTTAGTTATACTTAGTGTCAACTTCAGTTGTTGATACGTATTTTTATTATATTCTTTTACTGCCAAAAAAGGAAGTATATTGCGATTGTATTCAATTTTCAGGATTGAATTTTTTTTGGAAATAAACGTCTGAGAGCTCATGTATACGACAAAATCTAGTATGAATTAGATCGACTTTTTCTTCCTTTAATTAATACAAGAAAGGCCTGAGGCAAGGCGACGCCTTGGCGAGCCTCTTACTTAACATGGCTTTGGAGGAGGTATTACGAGAATCAAGCCCACAGCTTACCGGAACAATATTCTCCAAGCTGACGGAACTGAAAGGAAGAGACCATGTAACTATTGGTGATATAGAGTTGAGAAGGTAGAGTCGTTTGTGTATCTCGACCCATGATAATGAGATAACAGTCGAGATAAGAAAAAGGACAGTAAATGCAAATAAATGCTTCTTTGGGCTTATAAAGCTTATAAGAAACCGACTGATTCCAGAAACACTAACGTTACCCTCCACAATACTCTAATACGCCTCGTCATTATATACGGTGGAAGGATAATGAAAATCTGTTTCTCTTCTACAAGGAAAAATTGTCTGAAGAACATTCGGACCCGTATGGAAGGGCCCAAATTGGAGAAGCGTATCAACCTTGAATTAAGAGGCTTGTACCTGTTGTAAGGGGTTTGATAAGATTTATAATGATAGGAAGACTCAGATAGGTGGGGGTGAAAGATGGAGGAGGTGAGGTACCAAAAAAATTAATGGAGGAAAAACTAGACCATATCAGAAAGGTTGGCAGGCCCAGTTTGCGCTGGTTGGTCGAGGTCATTGAGGATGCCCGCACTCTACTTGGAATCAGAAACTGGAAGGTGGCTGCCCAAATTAGGGATATCTGGCGGAGCGTTTGATGGAGGCTAGAGCTCAGTAAATGGGCTATAGAGCCAATTAGGATGATGATAACCAAGAAATTTTCTTTAAAACTGCAACGTTACAATCTTTAGTTAGGCTGGCCATAAAAATGGGGATAGGGATTTTATTTGTATACCTGAGCACCCTTATGTGAAGTGCTCTCTGTCAAAACTAGCAAAGCTTGTACAAATGTAATTTTAAACTAACAGGCAAACCTCCAATACCCCTCTATGATCTATTTTTTCAGAAAAATGTTTCAAATAAAAGTGATACGATTCTATCCCAGCAAGCTTTCCAAGTGTAAAGAATGTCGTTACAGTCATTTTCGAGAAAATTCTAAAAAATTCTAAAACCTATTCAGTAAAGCCCATTTCCTGTTAACCAATTTTCTTCAAATTTGGAATTCTACCAACGCTAGAATGTCAATGTATATTATTAGGTATTATGTAGGGGGCAGAACCATATATTTTACTGAAGTAGTCTTTCAGTGGAAAGTTAAATGCTAATGTTTCCCCAGCACCCCTAAAAAATCAGTTTTGCTGGGAAAATGTTTCAAATAAAAGTTATAGATAGTGTGACAGATGATAAATATCTGTAGATACTAGAAGTTTAATGAAAATCGTTGAAACCATTCAAGACAATCGCGAGAACACTGAAACTAAAAACATCCATCACTGTCACAGTATCGCTTGGTGGAATTTTCTTCATAGCTTCACAAGTCAGATGCGCTAAAGGGGTTGTTCAGACGACCAACTGAAGAAGCCATTAAATCTGAGTGCCTTTATCTCCCATTTCGGCCACTACTTTGTTTCCATCGTTACCAAGCACAAGTAGCCATCCATGGTGTCAAGACTATTCAGACAATTTAGTTTCTCCTTTTAAATATACAAAAATGACAAAGTTTTAAATCTAATTAAGCTAATATCCAATTGGGGCATGACATTACATTACATTAAAAACAAGTGGCGCCCTCAGATGGTAATTTCAAATTAAAAATACTTTCAGACGTGATTAGCGTTTTATTTCCGGTTGTACCTATTCACATGTACTAATTTCTCTCTTCAGAATTACATTGTTTTCAAAAAGAATTAGTGGAATAAATAAAAAATAAAAACTAACCTTAAACATATGTAATGAGGTTGAAACGAAAAACTTTAAAACTGGAGCATGCGCAGAATTAAGATTAATTGATAATTACGGGTAAAATAAGAATTAATTGGCTTCTTTTTTCTTTTTCTTTTTACTGTTGTGCTCTTAATTGAGAAAATAATTTTATTTTGGGGTGGAGTGTAGGATTTCAGTGTAAGGATTCAAAAGCGAGACCTTTTAATATTTAAAATTTGGAAAGAGGAAAAAAAATTATTAGAACATCGAGTTTTGAACACAGAGAGTTGAATCCTTTTTTCTCTAATTTCCTTTAACTGCCCTCAGGAAAAAAGTGAATGAATAATATAAAGTAGGTTATAAATTCACGAACTTTAACCACTGATTAACTGCCTCATCTACTAACTACCTCATCTACTAACTGCCTCATCTACTAACTGCCTCGTCTAACTGCCTCATCTACTAACTACCTCATCTACTAACTGCCTCATCTACTAACTACCTCATCTACTAACTGTCTCATCTACTAACTGCCTCATCTACTAACTGCCTCATCTACTAACTGCCTCATCTACTAACTGCCTCATCTACTAACTGCCTCATCTACTAACTACCTCATCTACTAACTGTCTCATCTACTAACTGCCTCATCTACTAACTGCCTCATCTACTAACTGCCTCATCTACTAACAAATACCTTACCTCTACGCGTTAATTTCTCAAATTTATTTCATCATAGATCTGTTTATTTATAGTTATTAATCTGCTAATATAATTTTGGTATTAGTAGTACTGTTTACTTCCTCTTAGAAACTTTGCGATCATGTCAAATTTCCGACATTTACATTTCACCGGATGATAATTTTGATATGGTCAGCGATACATCAGAAATTCTTCTCTATAAGGAATTTTTGGTGGACACACTTTGTAGTATTAATTTAGACGTCATGAGGAGTTCATCACAATTCTCACAATACCGACTACAGAGGTCACTCAGGCTACCCCTAGAGAACTAAACTAAAACTCTTCCCAGAATTTACCGCTTGTAAGTAAAATAAGAACGAGTAAATACCTGGTGTAAAACAGTCCGCACGAAATTGCAACGTTACAATGTTTAGTTGGGCTGGCCATAAATGTAGTGGTGAAGATTTTACTTGTGTACTTTGATGTGGAGCGCTCTATGTCCAAACCAAGAAAGCTTGTGCAAATTTAAATTTAAACTAACTAACAGCCCACCAAATACCCCTCTAAAATCAATTTTTTCATAAAAATGTTTCAAATTAAAGTGATACGTTTATATTTGTGCTGCAAGCATTCCAAGTTTAAAGGAAATTCAAGAAAAAATTCTAAAAAACTGGAAAACCTATTCTGTAAAATGGCACTTCCGGCTGACCGATTTTCTTCAGATTTGGAATATAAATTTGGTAGATAGTAAAACCATATTTTATACTAAAGTGGCATTTTAGAAGAATGCATAAAGCCCCAGAACCTCCAGAACCTCTGAAAAATCAATTTACCAAAACGGAATACCAAGTTTGTGCGACTTTTCGTTTTTGAGATATTTTTTTAATAAAAAATCCCACATTCGCTAAACACATATTTTTCGTATTCAGGGGACCCCAATATATGTACTTCCGGTGAAAATTTGATTCTGGCCCGATCGTAATACTTCCTTTTACCAGAGTAAGAGAAAGTAATAGGGATGTCCCGACGTTATGAAAGAGGTTCGTTAAGTTAACAGCATCCGCTAGTATAACAAGAAGTGACAAGGTTTCTATAAGTTTTATAATTATCCTCAATTCATAAGTTATTTAACTTAAGCCTTTTTAGCCCAAACTAATACCATTACATTTAGTAGTAACTAACACATTACAGATTCTTATAGTACTTGGAAATTATGTTTTATTTATTAAAAAAAAACTCCAGACGTGTTCCGAAGTTAGCTTTTAGCTTATAAAATTTCTTTCGGCTTTCAGTGTTGTTTTAAAAGGAAATACAAACCATTAAATTAGAAAATTAAAAAAGAAATATAAAAATACGTTTCTATCACTTTGATGTTTGGAAAATTATAAATAATACGTATTCAAAGGAGCATAATCAATATCTACAAAAGAGCACCAGTTAAGGAACGAAACATTTGTGACTGACATTGTTAACAAACTTACTATTAAAAAATAAAAAAATAAAAATTGTTTTATAAGAGAAGTTGAAGAGATGATGAAGCTGAAACAAGAGAACGCGTCAAATAAGAGAAGCACGTCGTCAGACAGTTTGGGGAAGAAAGAGTAAGAGAAGCACGCCAAGTGTGCAATCTAACGACAGCACTGTACACTACAGGAAGTGCGTGATCAGGCGTGTTTGGATCTGTCTCTCTCTCTATGATTCTCTCTCTCTCTGCGTTCATTATTCACACCTTGTCATCTCCTTACGTCATCATACCATCACCCTCTCTCAATAGTAGACTCCTTATCAGGAGGGCGCCCTCCAAAGCCGCCCCTCCCTATTGAGCATTCTTTTTTAGCAGCATGCCTTAAAACAAAACAGAATAAAACAAAACAAAGAAAAAAACTGAATCAACAATTAAACACAACGTTCAGTATGTTGGTGAACTGTTTAGTGAGTAGGTGTATATTGTAGGTAATTATATAAATGCCGAAGAGTTATTCTTTAGTGTATCTAGCCAGTCCGTCTGATCATACAACTACCGGCTGTTTCCGGTGTAGAAGTAAGTAAATTTTTGTAATTATTTCTTTTTAAGGGTGTATCAACTACCTTATGTCATTTTTGGGAATTATAACCATGTTAGTTTAATCGTATTTCGGTCAATGCGAGATATCCCAAGGCGTAATTATGGATACAGTTACTGAAGTGTTTACAAGTTTTCCGGCTACCACACCGGTGTTGTTCCGAGTTTTGCCGAAAAAACAAATCTCCCGGATAAGATCCGCGCAAAGGGCTACAACGGCCCAAATACCTCTGGAAAAAAGGAATTCCCTTCAACTTAGCCACTGGCAGAAGCGATGGGTTTATGCAGAATGGGGAAGACCTGCTTACAAGTTCTTCCACATCATCAAGAACGAGTTAAGATCAAATCTGGTGCTAAATCAATCAGCTTACCCAATGCATGATATCAATTCCCAACTCTTCGAATGACTTAAAAACCGGCTCCAAACTGAGAGTATGTCAATGCGACACCTTCCATTGCTCCTTAGAGCGTTATACATCGTTGATAGCAATGCTGTTGAAACTTCTCGAACTTCAAACAATCTGAAGGTGAAAGCATATCTCGAAACTGATCACTGATTTCAAAAAAGAAGGACTCCAGGAGTGTTAGCATCTTTCCTTCGAAAAGCTTGGAGGGGGAATTAGTTCTTAGATGATTTGTGCGACTCTGTTCACTTAAAACTACCTTAAGTCTCTGAGTGGTGATCGTCTTCAAGATATGGATATCTTGGCTACTTCTTTTGTGTGGATATATCGGGGAAATGGACTACACTTCTTCTGGAATCTTGGGTTCCCATGTGGTTTCCAGCGCAAAAACATACTGACACCCACTCCTACACTTAAGTAAGAGTCTGCGGAATATGTTAATGGGTACAAGTACTATTTGGGTTCAGTTTACCCACAGGCAAACTCTATCTTACTCATCATCACTATACACACACACATACACACACACACACACACACATAATATCAATTGACATACTGCACACTTTACAGACGAGTTATCTGTCTGTAAACACTTTCTGTTTATTCTAAGACAGCCTAAGGGAACAAAACGAACAATTATTTGGCTTTATAGCCATTTCTTCTACAAATATCCCTGGGTCTTTCGTTCTTCGACCTGGGTTTGAGGTGTCCTGCTGAACATAACTTCTTACTTTATTTCTTCCATCTTCCAAATTGTATCTATCAATGGTGAGGTGGCAAAAAGAAGACTTTGGTAACTTATCTTTACCAAAGATATTGTTCAGTGGTAATTTATCTTTGGAGTAACTTATCTCATACTCGAGTATTTGTTTTTATGAGATTTCAGGGAGGGTGTCTCTTCTTCCAATACCGGTATATAGCCTCACTATTAAACTTTCTCTGGATAATAGCGTTCATCAGGAGGTCTATGGAGTCTTTTCCAACTCTCTCCATATAATCTGAAGGGCTTTCGCGTCTATGCCCAGCTTCTGCAAGTACTCCCGGAATCTACATTCTCCCCTTAGAAAACCTGTTAACAGAGAGCCTATTTTTGTTCAGATTAACGCTGCCTCAGACCTATTCAGTGATAGCTACCCAGTAAAATCTTCGCCTCCCTCAATACCCACAGCATTGCTTTACTTGACTTCTCCCTCATTTCTGAGTTATTTTGAGTTGTATTGAGAGACTGATCGTTTATCCATCAAAAAGTGTTTCGGCCCTGTGAAGCGGATTACTACTTCTTTCCTTCCAAGAATATTGGCCATCTCATTACCTTCCTCGCGAATTTGTCCTATACCCCAGAGGAGGCTAACTCTTTTATGTCTACTGTAGGACATTATGTTCCCGAGATTCTACTACAATTTCGAACTTACGAGATGTGAACTTAGAAAATGTTTTGAATTGCATAGAGGCACATCTCTCTAGACTCCAATAATTACTTGGTGAAGCTGAACTAACATACTTTGTAAGTGCATGAATTCCCCCTTAGTAGATAACTAGTGTTGACTCCTCTGAAGTCCTTATACTTCAGCCCCAATCCTCTCTGGAGTTCTCAACCAATCTATGGACTGTAATGCATTTTCTTTAGTAATATTCAGGGATTCATTGCTCTGCCCTTGTATAGCTAGAGAATTTCTTAATCATCCCTTCTGTGAAGAAGTTCCAGAAGGCGAAACCAGTATGGTCAAGGATATTGAATTATTACCCAGCTATACAAGCTTTTAACCAGCGAAACGGATTTGCTTAGTTAGATTGCCTTCTAGACAGACAAAGATAAACAGTGCTTTTAGGAATTCCGGTTCGTTTTCCAGCAAATCTCAAACGTTCTCCAACAATATGGACCCAAATAGTAAACAGAAGAATAAAAGAATATTAATTTCCTTTAGAACAGCCTTTCTTATATATATATATATATATACATAGATTACAATATAAAAATAAAAATTAAACAACTAGTTTCGTTTATTATAAAGAAGAAAATAAGCAGAGAGTATGGAGCATATTGGGTTGGGTTTAAGGCGTAAATGTACATCCAAGACGTAAAGCGAGAGAGACGTGAAATCTGCTTGACTTGATGTACGTGACGCTACATGCTGTGCTCTGCTAGGTAGAAACCAACAACAACACGAAGAACAGCCAACACAATGAAGAAGAAGAAGAAGTATAAGAAGTAAAAAAGAAAGAAGAAGTGGCAGACAAATTAAGAACATGAAGATTATTTCCTTACTACATTAATTCATGTATCCTTGAACTTTTATATAATGTAGCTTTAGAAATAAAAAAGAATAGAGAAAGAGCGAGAAGTGAACCAATGATCTGCATGTACGTATGCGTGTATATCAGTAGTGTCAGTTAGGCAGGTTCACTTTAGTTTTATTCAGATTTTGTCCAACTCACCAGAAATGTTTGTCTTCAGTTTCATATCGATGGGAGAATTTAAACTTAATAAAATGACTTTTTTGAAGAAAGCATAACCTCCTCCCACCACCCCCTTTTTAATAAATTCCTCGGAACAAAGATTCAAACAAAAGTGATATGTCTCTACATTCACAGTAAGTATACCAAATGTAATGAAATTCGTTGGTGCGAGAAAACAAGAAAACTGAAAAAACTGTTCAGTAGAAACGCACTACCGGTTATCCGGTAGACAAATAACTAACTTACTGCCAAATCCCATGTTGATACCTAAACGGAATATCATTTTGAACTTTTTACGGTTTTTTTTTTTTGAGCTATGCTGTTCACATACATTCATACATACACAGTCATTTTCTAATAATCACTTTTTTTAACTCAGAGGACCTCAAAACATGTATTTCCAGTGAAAACTCGATATCGAAAATTTGAGTTCCTCTTACTAGTAGAAAGAGAAAGTAAAAAGAATAGGGAAAAACTTTCTAACTCAAAATAACAAAACAGTATACTAATCAAATAATTTTATACGTACAGTGTTGCCAGAACAGTCTCCCATACTTCTCCAAATCTACCAAAATTCCCTTTTTAATCTAACTTTTCCCCTAATTATTTTTTTCTTATTTTTTTTTTTGTTGATTTAAAATTTCATCCTAATGACGACTCAAGTGTCTGTTTCACAGATAGATAAACAATTTTTATATACTCACTGAATGTTTTAAAGTAAATTTTGTTTTGAAATAAAGCCAAGAAAGCTTAGGTGAATTTTGTTCAGTTGAATTTAAAGGAAGTGGGCATTTGTAAGTTTTAAATTATGTATGCCAAATTAGGGACTGCAAATGATCGTGCTCTGCTTCGTAATAAGACCATTGTTCGTTATACCCAGTCTTAAAGTATCGCCTTCACAATTCTACCACTTTTATTAACTTTAATCTACAATTTTATACAGCATATTTAATTTATTTATCAATGTATTGCTGTAGGCTGTATAAACAATAATTCAGTTGACAGTGGAGTTTATTGTTTTTTAAAATAAAATAATCAGTGATTGTAGAAATGAACGACTATCTAACTTGAATGGTGATTGTTAGGCAATATGACAAGTAATTGTTAACAAAATAATACTCTTGTACTGATGTATCTCTTAGTTGGCTGATCGGCCGGGGGTATCATAAGAAAAACACTAAAAAAATTTTTTTAAGTGTTTTCTATTAATGGCCCGACGTTTCGACAAACATTGTTTGTCTTCTGCAGTCATAATTGAACATGTAATAGAGCACACAAATTCTGTATTTACAAGATATCCCCTGAAGAAGACAAACAATGTTTGTCGAAACGTCGGGCCATTAATAAAAAACACTTAAAAAAATTTTTTTAGTGTTTTTCTTATCATACCCCCGGCCGATCAGCCAACTAAGAGATACATCAGCTCATTTCTAACGGCCAACAACTTCTACAATTAAATACTCTTGTACCATTTCGAAGTCCTTCTTTATTAGTTGCGATTATAACTTTTTGAAATTATTCGTTTTCACCGGAAATTAGTGAAAAAAATTCTAAAATGTTTTTTTCAGAGAAATAATTAACCAATCACAGTGTAGAAAAGAAGGAGTCAAAAGTGGGCGTGGTCAACATGATAATTCTAAATTTCTGATTGGCCCACATTTCAGTTTCAAGAAAATCGGATGACCGGAAGTGCAACTTTACTGAATAGGTTTTTCAGTTTTTTGTGATTTTCTCTATAAAAATGCCGACGGCTTTAAACACTAATAAGAATAATTATTGTAAGTGTAAAGAAAATTTGCCATTTTGCAGTAAAAGAAAATTGTGTGAGTGTTTCAATCCAAATTTTTTCTTTAACTCCACCAGATAAACCATCAAGTTCCAGATTTTCTGTTGACCCATGTTGTGAGTGAAGGTTTCCATACTGGTTACATAGTCGTGACCAGAGCATCACATGTCTTAAATCGGTCTTTTTTACTTACAAGTAACTCTTCTTTCTCTTATTTTATTTTTTCCCAGACACGCACACTCGTATGTGCTCATGCTGTGTCAGTGTGTATGTATGTGTGTTTATGTGTTCTCCATAGTGATTATAAATATACTACTTCTTCTCCTTCTTTTATAACAAGATGTCTGAAGAACTGTTTTCTAATAAAACAACCCCCAACAAAAACAAAAAACTAACATTTCTTCTAGTAATTTTCTCCGACATTCTCTTTTTATTCAAAAGAGAATCATAATCATTCAGCTAGAAGTTTTTACACCATTCACTGTTTCACTAACCATCTCTGAGCAATGGACTGGTAGATTCTTTGTTAATTTTGTTTAGCCGGTTAAAGATTCAATTACAACTTACTAAATTAGGGATTTTTATTTCTCCCTAATTCTTTTGTTTTTGCCACAATCGCATCAAATAGAATTTATTTTTACTTTCTCTTACTGCCGCTGTAAGAGGAAGTATTGCGATCGTGTCAAATTTTTGATATCGAGTTTTCACCGGAAACACATGTTTTGAGATCTCCTGAATCTGTAAAAGTGGTTTTTAGAAATTGGTCTGTGTGTGAAAATGGAATTCAAACTTGATATTTAATTAAGGGGACTGATAATAAAGTTTTTGTCAAAATCGGTCCAGGATGAACCACTCTACTGAATGGATTTTTTTCGGAATTTATTTTTTGAGATTTTCACGAAAACGGCTCCAACAATTTTCTTAAAATTTGTTACTTTAATCACACATATAAAGGGGCAAGGGGAGATTGTTGTTGTAGTGGTTATAAACATGGACTTATAACTGGGAGGTCACCAGTTCAAGTCCCGCGTATAACTGCTAAATTTTATATTCGTTAAAAAATGTTAATAGTAAAGTAGGTGCTTCCGTCCCCGGGTCCACTTTCATCTACTTTGGTAGTTGGACGTTACGCCCGCCTGAAATTATAGGCATTACTTTATTACGTTACAAATTTTATTACGTAACAAGGCGTTACAAATTATTTCTCTGGCAAAAATCATTTAAGGAGAGTTTTATGAGAAGGGTTCATTCAAAGTGCTGTTTTAATTCGATTCTATCATCCATGTAATATTAATCAGAATTAAACGTGTTGCCGTAATTCCGAGTTTGAAGAAAATCGGTTGACCGGAAGTGTGACTTTACTGAACAGTTTTTTTTTTTTTTTTCAGTTTTCTTCGATTTTCTCGATACAAACACCGACAGCTTTTCTTAAACTTGTTATAGTAAGCTTAAGTTAATGTTGCTTAAATTAACTTAAGCTTGTTAAGTAGCTATGTATAATCTTGTTATACATAGGAACCTATCATTTTTGTCTGAAGTTATACCGAGAAAATTCATTTGGCGGGTGGGGGGGTTAAGGGAGGTTGAGTTTGTGCTTTCCTCAGAAAAGTCGTTTTTATAAAGTTTAGAGGCTCCCATCCATTGAAATTGAGAATATACTAAACATCTAGTTAGAATTATATGTATGAAGAGAATTAGTCAATTACTCATTCAAACTAGGGTTCTCCTAACTTCTCCCCGGTAATTATGTTACAATATTTCCAATTTGTACACTCTCTCACTCCTAGTAAGAGGAAGTATTGTAATCGTGTCAAATTTCGATATCGAGTTTTCTCCGGAAATATCCGCTTTGTCCCCTGCGTCCAAAAAAGTGGTTTTTAGAAATGGTCTGTATGTGTGTGTGTGTGTGTGTGTGTGTGTGTGTGTGTGTATACATGTATGTGAACAGCATAGCTCAAAAATGAAAAACCGTAGAAACTTGATAATATCCCGGTTAGGTATCACCATAGGATCTGACAGTAGTTATCTATCAAAATTCCTCGATCGGAAGTATCACTTTGCTAGTTCTTTTTGTAACATTTTTGCGATTTTCCTCAAAAATGCCTCCAACGATTTTCTTGTAACTTGGTAAATAAACTACACATGCAAAGAGCTACAACTTTTATTTTAAACATTTCTCCGGAAAAATTCATTTGAGAGTACTTTTGGGGGAGGGGTGGGTTAGGTTTCCTCTAAAGTGCTATTTCAGTTTATTACACAATTCTATCATCTTAATAATATTAATTAGAATTCAATATGTTGTTGAAATTCCGAGTTTAAAGAAAATCGGATGACCAGAAGTGCATTTTTACTAGGAAGTATTTCACTTTTCTGTTATTTTCTCTAAATTGACTCCAACCAATTTATTTAAGCTTGGAACGTGAACTACACATATAAAAAGCTACAGCTTTTATATGTAACATTTCTTCTGGTAAATTCATTTAAGCGGGTTTCTGGGATAGGGGTAGGGTTATGCTTTTCTCTAAAGTGTTATCGCAGTTGCTTATACAAGTCTACCATCCAAACAAAATTATTTAGAAATAATTAGATTGCCAAAATTCGGAGTTTCAAGAAAATTAGTAAACCGGAAGTGCGTTTTTACTGAACAGTTTTTTCAATTTTTGCGATTTTCTCCATAAAAAAACCGACGAATTTCATTAAATTTAGTGTACTAACTGTAAACTTTGTCAATCACAATTTTGAAAAATGGAGTAAGAGAAAGTTGTGTGAGTGTATCACCCAGAATTTTTATCATCAAATCTGCTTATTGTATCCATTATTGTAGATTGCACATTTCCGTTAATAACAATAATAATAGCAATAATAAATCAGAGCGAAAGGCAGATATTGTTATCGTAATTTTTAGGTTCTCCATAATTTAAAGGCGCATATAAAACACATTATAAAGACTTATAACGTTAAGTTCTTGCGAGATCATGAATTCTTTGTGGGGAATTTGTTATTACGTAACCCATGACATTTGACATGGTAATGACTTGGTCACTCCTTAGAATAACTAGTACATTTCATTTTGTTTTAATTTATTCTTCAGGAATAAAATTAATGGACTTAAATAGTGGCTATCTTGTAATTTGCGTCTGCGGTATCTATGTACACTGGAACGGATATATAAAGTAGCATTTCCGGTTGTGAATTTTGCCCTAAACCTTCGTGTCAGATGCGGTGGTGGATCCAAAACAGAATGTTAAGTTTCAGTATCCTGCGATTTTTCGTTTTTGAGAAATTTTGTTCTCACACACACACACACACACACACAGACATTTTGTTCTCACACACAGACCATTTTCTAAAAACATTATTTTCGTTTTTACGGGGCCTCAAAATATATTTATATTTTCCAACCCCAAACTGTACGCTGCAACGCTTTACTTAAAGCTATAACGTATTGGTTTTTTGAGGTTCAACTCATTATCAAGTATAATAAACAAAAAAGATATAACGGATACATACTTGACACAGTCTCAGACAGAAACACTTATAATCACGCACACACACATATATATATATATTTATAAAGCAAATATATAGATATATATAAAACTTATATATATATTATATATGTTCGCTAAAAACATTTTTTTTGCACTCAGAGTGCCTCGAAACATATATTTCCGTTGAAAACTCAATTCCGGAAATTTGACACGACCACAATACTTCCTCTTACTAGTTTATAAAAAAAAGTAAGTACAAAAAACACTGAAATTCCAATCAGACTCCTCAGTATAATAGCCGACAATTTAAATGCCGGAAGACACTCATAATCGTTCCAAAACTGTATAATATATTCGCTAATAACTCAATTTCGTAGGATTATTATTCCTTTATAGTACGTAGCATCCTGTATGATTAGAAACATAACCAAAAATCATGTGAGTAGTCTTGTTTGTTAGCCACACGATAGGGAGTCTTTGGTTACCTCCTGTTGTTTAAAGTTTAACTCCTTTGCAAGCAGAGTGCGCTGTATAATGATTTATAATTTCTATATATTTCGTATCACAAATCAGCTGATCTAATTAGTACATATGATTAGATTTAAAAAAAAAAGAAGAAGGAAACAGCTGATCCACTTTTCAAAATAAATAATTACCTAATTTTATTTGTAATATTTACAATATATTAATAAACAACACAACATAACTACAGATTGGTACCCAGTTGTATGATTCATGACAGTTGATGAGTGTTGTTTTAAAGAGGAAACCTATCTTCCTTTATTGTCGGGCACCTCTATAGGATGTTGCATAACACAAACAACAACACTTGTTAAAGAAATAACATACAAAAAGAGATATATATATACACGACGAATAGCTTCTATTGTTTTCATACCTTCTATATTTTTTCGCTAGTTAGTCCGTAAGTACTATACTAAATGTCCTTGAATAATTTTTTTTCTACCTTAAAATACAAAATTAATAAAACATATGTTTGTTTTTTGTTTTTTAATTCATGTTTAAAATGTATATTTTTTCTTATAACCTTATTTTCAAGAAGATTCGCCATGTTTATTATTTTCACACACTAATTTTGTACATCAAGGATTTTCCCCGCTACTGTAAAATATAGAATTTTCCCAGCTATAATATAATTTATTCAGTGGAGGGGGAATATTCTGAACGTATCATACTTTCAAAATTGAGTTGTCTTTTCATCCACCGGAAATACAAGTTTCAAGATCCCACGAGTATACGATAAAAATCCGGAGGAAGTAAGGGCAGGTGTTGATTGCAGGGTTATGGAAAAAGATCTGGACGCCGTGGGTCATAAAAAATGGAGAATGATATAGTCAGAAATAGAGTCAGGACGAGGTGACAAAGCGGGAGTTTTTATAACTCCAAGACAAGAAGGGCCATTTTCCTTATTTCTTCGTTTCTGGTTCTCTGTATATCTACAAGCAGATCTTAAGAAATGCTGCTTATATTCTGTTTGAGTCTTTTATTTTTAATTGTGTGGAGATTACTTTTTTAATGGCTTGATTAATAAAGAGCATACACACCACTTAAAACTAGTTACTTAGATGAGATGATAGTAAGGAGACTTATATACTACAATCAATACTTTTTATTAGACGAAGATAACTTCTTGATGAACTCGTGTTTTGTTAACTGTATAGCTTGTTTCTGAAGACTGACTATTAAACATTAGGCTCCTCCTCCCTCATTGGAGAATTAGGCGCCGCTTGTGCTTAAAACTGTGGATGTGTTTAGAGCATGTTACAGCGATTTGGTAGTGGTACGCGTGTTGTACCCTGTCAATGATGACATTTTCTGTTTCCGACTGTTTCCACTACATTGGTCAATTTTCCGCGCTTCTCCCTCGCCTCAAAGCGGCCTCAAAAGATTTGCTTATAAAATTCAAATTTTAAAACTGTTTAGAAGAAATAGTCATGATGATTAGTTATTTACACCCTCTTCAGGGGTTCAAAGTAGCTCCCCCCCCCCGTTTACCACATTATCAGCTCACTAATATTTTTCCTTCTTGTCGCACGTGCGATCTTACCATAGCTAAAACAACAGAAGAGCCTCCTAGTATTTCAGCGAAACCTATTTACAGTAAAAAATTGTTCCTCACACAAACATTTACAGAGAACTAATGTTCTGCCAATCTCCAGTTAGTAGCCAGGCCCCATACGAGCGATACAGAGTGAAAGTAGACAATGAAGTGGTAAGACACGGCCCAGCACCAGGATGGAAACATCTGCAGAGTATCACGTCCGTGATCTGCATCACTGATATTCTTCTAGTCTACGTGATACGTGTTTCTCTTTGAGATTTGGCAACAGTTTGTTTCTATAATCTCCTCCTTCTCTCTCACACGCTCTCTCTCTTTCTCTCTCATTCTTCCTTTTCGTCTTGAGTTTTGTTTCTTTATCATTTGTTATTTTTATTTTATATTATGTTTTTGCAAACAAATTTTTACATGTGGCGCCTATTTATCTTTGTTTTTGTTTAAAATAAAAAGTAAAAAGTTGTGGAACACAACATATAAAACCAAAATAGACGAGAACAGCCAGTAAGCTACTTTATATCTCAATGCCATCTTGATTTTACTTTTCCCATTTTTTTTAAGTTACATGTTACCGAAGATGAAGAAGTAATTTTTATAACTCATCCTCTAGATGTAAATTAATCACAGAATCTCTCTTTCTCTCTCTCTCAGCGAATATTTTATATTAACGTTTTCTTTTCTTTACGCCATTAAGAAGAAATATTGTAATCGTGAAATTGTGAAATATTGCGTTCTCATCGGAAATAAATATTTGAGGCTCCATGAATACGAACAAAAATGGCAGTTTAAATGGAAGCCCTCTATTCAGAACCTCAAAATAAAAATGTTGAGGAACAATGTTTTAATAGGCCTTTTCACGGAAAAATTAAGAAATGTGTGAAGTTACAATGTTTAGTTGTGCTGGCCATAAAAATGGTGTGAGAATTTTTTCCGTCATTACCTTAAGTTCTGTACAAAATAAAAATAAAAACAATCAGGTGTGAACACTCACACGACTTATATAGTACTAAATAGTCTACGAAGTTTAAACAAAATTGTTATAACCGTTTTCCAGACAATTAAAACAAACTCAAAACCCAGTTCTGTAAAGTGGCAATGTTTCTATTCTACCTTAATATTATATAATGGTAGAGCGATAAATTTTACTGAAGGAAGTAGTTTAGAGAAAAGCTTAACGATTTCCGGTCCTTCAAAATCAATTCTCTCGGAAAAATATTTCAAACAAAAGTTGATTGGAATTTATGTGTGTGTCTGTAGGTAATATACGAAAATCGTCCTAGCCATTTTCTGCGAGAAATTTGCAGAAAAACTGAAAAAAAAAAATTCCTTTAGTTGACGTATTTGGATTGAAACTTTCATATCAGAAGCGGGGTGATAAATAAACGGAAAATCAAGTTTGAACTTCCGGCAGGTTTTTTCCCTAGAGATTTTGCTCGCACATACTTACTAAATTTCGCTAATTTTTTTTTCGTATTCAACGGAACCCAAAACATATATTTCCGGTGAAAACTGAATTTCGAAAATTTGACGAATCGTAATACACCTCTTACAGAAGTAAGGGAAACTACAAAGACAAGTTATTAAATCGATTTTTTATTTTTTTTGCCCTGTCACAATCGATTGCTGAAACTAAAAATAAAATTGTAAAAAGTAAAATGTTCTCCCACCTCTTGTCTTGTTAATTATATTGTACGTATTTATATTACTAATTATTTTTTGTACTATTATTAGAAAGTTGTTTTGATGAAAGTTTTTGATAACGATTATGAAAGGGCTCTGCCCCCTACGAAAAAAATATATATCTTTAATTAGATCACGATCGATAATCACAAGTCGTGGGCGGTTGTTTTACGACTTGGCTATCTGGCTCTATCTGGTGGTGGACAAAGTAATATTTAAAGTGCTTTATTGTCGAATTTAGTTCCGTTGGGAATGATTCGCCAATGCTAATCTAATATAATGATTGGGGTCCTCTTTTGAAAGTTTAGTATTATTTAGACCATACAGATTATATTGACTCCTACATCAGCCCAAACTAAAGTATTTCTCGGTTTAAAATAAGATTAGGATGTGGTGGTACCACCAGAAACACAGGTTACGAGAAAGTTTGTCGAGCTTGTCAAGAGACACATCAGATAATCGTCACGACATCCGTGGTCATTCAAATACTCCTAGAGTAAGCCAAGACTCGACTCTTCAAGTAAAAGGAGTATTCCAAAGCATTGTACCCTTTTCAAGAAGTATAACCATAACAATAATAAAAGCTGCATCCAGAAAGTCTGTCCATCGCCCTATCGCCTTTACTCTCTGCGCGTTCTGTGAAGTCCTTACAGCTGTAAGTTTCATAATTACTACATAAGTTGCTTAGTCTATGGGTCAGTTTTCGTCATTTTCACCCCCACTAAAGAGAGAAGAAAAGAGATATTAAGGATTGAAATTCAATTGACAATACCCCAGAGAGAACTTCGTACGGAACTTTGAGGCTTCTCTTTTCTTTTTTTTTTGAAACACGCTGCCGATAATGCTCCAAACGAATTCAATAACGATCTCTTGTTATGAAATTTGTGGGCGAGGGAGGGGTAGGAATGAACAAAGGAGTAGGAAAGAAGTAGACAAGATGTCTGGACCACAGTAGGTTAGTTATTCACTTTTTACGACATCCTAGACGGGTACAGGCCAACGTCCGGCAGGAGGAAGGAATAAATAAGACGAGTTCTAATACAATCTGTTATGAGTATACAACAAAACCCAATTATTGCACCCTTCAATGATTTCTATAAGTTCTACGTATGATTCTTGATTCTTGGTAATTCTTGTACTAATTTAACTGGGCTTAATCGCTATTGAGGTCTAGATCACTGTAAAAGTAGGTATTCTCCTAATGAGATAAAGAGGTTCCTATCTCGTACTTTCTTAAATTCTGTTGTTAGTCTATGCATTTTCGGCAGTACATCTTGCTTTAAAATCATACGGCAATCCGCCCAGCTACGTCATCCGCCACGTCACATGAGGCATAACCACATCTCACTACCACAAGCTAGTGTAGATCAAGATCCGTTTACTTTAATCCTTTGGAAATCTGAAAGAAGAAATAGGGGAAGTTTTCTACAAGGGTATATTAGCGTTTCAAACAAAGTTCTGACATCCTGTGTTTTGCCTGTTTCATATTTAATACATCCAGCGTTATTAAATTTTTCAGAAAAATTGCATCTAATAGTAAAATAGTAAAATTGTTCAAATAAATCTAGTAATTTGTGTACAACAAACAACAGGGCAAACAAATTTAAATATTTTGTGGGGTTTTATCGTCAAAGTAACATAAAATATTGTAATGGAATTTTCTTTGCATCGTATTTATCACAAAAATATGACTTAACTACTTTATCAAGTGGAAAATACCTTGTACCATATTTTTACGTTGAAGTTATCATTGTGAAGTATGAAGGTTTTCTTGATAATGGTTATTATTTTCTTTCCTTTGTTTTTTTGTTAGTAATAGAAAACATTATCAGTGAAGGTTGACAAGAAAAATTCAGTTGACAAATTTCCCTCAAACTTCGAATTTTCAATAGAACATATTATAATTTCCGGTCCTTAATAAATATTAAGTGGTAGTAGAAATACACAATAACCTGAAATGCCACTAAATCAGGCAAATAAGATAAGATTTAAAAGAAGAATCACTTGTTTTTTCATATTCAAGGGACCATAAAATATGTATTTCCGGTCTCAATTCGGAAAATTTGAGAAGGTCAAAATACTTGACAATAATAGTCAACAATGTACGAATCAAAATTTATAAGTCCACTTGTACCCGAGTTGTTTAGCAACAGTCAGCGCAATCTCTATACATAAACATTGTACTAGATGCCACACAGTTATGTTTAAATTATATGTACGTGTAGCAGTATCTATTTTACATACTATTAAGAAAGAAATAGAGATAGTGAGAGAGAAAGATAGAGAGAAGAGAGAACTATCAGTACATTGATATATAGATAGTAAACCAGTTGGAAAGAGAACATCTGAAAGAAGGTTACTATCTAGGAGGTTACACAGTAGAAGGTTATAAAACAGAAGCACATGCTATCTTGATTTTAAATCTTACTTTATTGCAATAATCTTTTTTTGTACATATTATTATAATATATACAGATAGTGGTATACATAGTTATAAGTATACGTGAATATTTTTATTATGTTATACATTCCTTAGAACTATTGATAATGCATACAGGTTATGTTAATATATTAAAAATATCAGACTAAAATCAGATCCTCTGAATTTATTACTTAATATACGTACATTACAAATTATCTTGTACAATAGTTGTATTCCTGTTCAAAGTGGGGAGTAATTATATTCTTACTATTATGAGAGAAAATATTATTTTCAGATTTGTTATATGTGATGTTATGTTTTCGTGATTTATATGAAAGTATCTGTCAACAATTAGCTAATCGAAAATACCTATTTATTGATTTTTAGTTTTCTCAAAAAAAGTTCGCATTGCAATCGTCTCAAAATATAGAAACCTGAGTTTTCTGGTACTAGATGTTTTGAGGTTCCCAGAGTACGGAAAACGTTTTTAGCGAATGGTCTGTATGTGTGCGTGTGCGTCTGAAAACTCGCATCTGGCTCGAAGGTTCCGGGCAAAACCCATCAACCGGAAGTGCGGATTTGCTGAATGTTTTTTTTTTCACTTTCTCCAAATTTTCTCGAAAACTATTCAGAAGATTTGCTATTTTTCTTTTTAATTTAAGCGCGTCAAGATCTCATTGGCGCCCGAGCCTTCTCAGTGCACTGTCGTCCTCCTAATAGGGTACTCTTGCTACCGACAACACTGTCCATCACCGAACAGTGAACTGAAGAGGCACCTAGGAAGAAAAAATCTAAGGGTAGCAGTGGACTCGAACCCGGGACCTCTGCCTGGGAGTCCAACGCGCTAACCACTAAGCCCTTAAAGATTATCTTTAAACTTCCTGTACTATCTACACCCATTAATACCTATTATTGTTATTTGAAACAATTTTCCCGGGAAAATTGAATTTTTCGAATGTTTTCAGGGAATAGTAGCGTAATGCTTTCCTACAAACTACCAATTCAGTGTAATGTATGCTTTTACCACCTACATAATATTAATCCATACTAGAAGTATTGGTAGAATTTCAAATCTGAATAAAATCGGTTAACCGGAAGTACTACTGTACAGAATAGGTTTTTTGTTTCAAATTTTCTCGAAAACGGCTACAATGATATTCTTTAAACTTTGAATTCTTTGAACTAGAAATGTATTTTATTTGAACATTTTTCTGTAAAAATTAATTTTGTCGGGTTTTTTGGAGGGGGTCTGTCATTTAGGATTAAATTTAAGCTCCACAAGCTTCGTTGGTTTTGCCTGAGGTCGATCCACACAAGTCCACTTCACCATTTTTTATGGCCATCCTATAAACAACGCCAATTAAACTTTGTAAACGTTTTAATAGTAAAGAAAATTTGTTAATTAAATTGTATTAATTTGGAGTGAGAGAAAGTCGCGTGAGTGTTTCACAACGATTTCTATTTCCTCTCTTATTATGGCCAAAAGTTAGTATTGCAATTGTTTCAAATTTTTGACATTTGAATTTTTCACAGGAAATATATATATTGAGATGTTTGTTTGTGTGTGAATGTGTATGTGAATATAATGAGTGATTACTCAAATACGAACAAAATTTGGTGGAATCTCAAACTTGACATTCCAATCCGAAGTTTAGTTTACAACGGGAAAAAACCGTGCAATGTCAACAACATCATTGTCACGGCAAAAAGCTGTACGGTTTTTTGCCGTACGTTGAAAACCGTATAGTGTGAAACGAGCCTGAGGTTGTTCGTTTAGTTCGATATCTGCGGTGGGAGGGGCACATGAGACAATCTCCTACATGTAACCCGCATCTAAATTTATCTAAAAGAATAGTAGAGTTTAAAAGTAAAAAAAAATAAAATTCTCCTCTACAAACCAAAATCCTAATAAATTAAATTTAATTCCAAGAAAACCAGTTATTTAAGAACAAATAACATCTCATTACCAAAATTAAATAATCAATAATTTTTTACATATTAAATAACATTTAACTTAATATACACAGTTTAAAGAAAATAGTTGGAACAGTTTTCGAGGATATCGCAAGAAACGGAAAAAAATTATTCAATAAAGTGGTATTTCCGGTTGGGGAATTTCGATAGATAAGTTCCTGTCGGATCCCCATGGTGATACCCGAATGGAATGCGATGTTTCGTTTTTGAGCTATGCAGTTCACATTCATATACACAAACAGACGCGGACACGGACACGGATACACACAGATCATTTTCTAAAAACCACTATTTTGGACTCGGGAAACTTCAAAACTGTTTTTCCGGTGAAAACTCGATATCAAAAATTTGACACGATCACAATACTTCCTCTTACTAGTAGTAAGAGGAAGTAAAAATGCAAGTTTAAAGAAAATTTGTAATTGTATTAACTGCAGTAAGAGAAAGTCATGTGATTTGTGAGTGTTTCACACCAGATTTTTTTTTTTTTTTTTTATTGAAGAAGTCAAGTGTGTAATAATGTTTAATCACAATTACGCTAGCGAGCTGATGAAGAATGTTGCGAATCTCTAATTTTTTTATAAATAATCCAATTTGTTTTTCCAATTCTTGTTGGTCAACTAAGCAATGACTGGGAAATTCCATCCGGGGACTTTTCTAATACCATAATAGAGGGGAAAAAACTGCATTCCACAATATCTTTGAAAAACACTTCTTTTTTTTTGTATAAATGTATGAATAGTTGAATATCTATAGATATGATAACAATCATAATGGCTGTGGTGGTGGAGGTTATAAAACATGTACAGGTTATACTGTGTATAGATATAAATATATATTCTTGTTCTTCGTCCACTTCTTCTTCTTCATCATCTTGACTCCTCTGTATACGCTTGAATGAAAAACAGCGTGAAAGTGCCCATTAAAGTGATACATACTTCACGCTTGGATAAATCTCTTTTGCTTCCGTTATATATATCTATATATATACATACAAATACTCGATGCAATATATCGATTACGCGCCTCTCAAAATAATGCGTACCGTTTGTTTTGTTCATTATTCCTTCCCTCCCATCCATTCGTCTTCCGTCTAAATCTTCGTTGCCGTTAGATACCGTTTCACAATATGTATTTGCTGTGAATATGTTTAGGTATATGTATATTAAAAAAAAATACTTGGCTTGAACTTTGAACCTCTTCCTTTTCTTCATCTACTTCTTTGTTGGTTGTTATGTTGTTTGTGTTGCTGATAGAGTTGCAATTGTTAAACTATTACGTTATGTCCTAACAAACTCTATGCTATGCTGCAATATTTTTTCAACGTTATTTGTTGCATTTCCTTTTTAATATTGTTATTTCTTTCTTTTTTTATATCGTTTATAGGAGGAAGTATTGCGATCGTAACCAATTTTGGAAATAGAGTTTATACCGGAAATAATAGTTATGAGATAAAATAAACACTCGCAGACTTCCTCTCTTTATAGTAAATACGAGTACAATTCAGACTTAACATTTTTATTAAAAATTTTAATTGCTGTAAAACAATAAATGGTGTTTGGGAGGGATCTTACAGTGTTGTTTAGCACTCACGGCAGGTAGTACATGAATGTGATTGCATTGTAATCTAGAAGAGAGCGCTTAGTTCTCCAATGACGCAGGTTCCCCACAACTCTTCAGGAATCAATTTTCCAGGAAAGATGTTCCATGTCAAAGTGAATGGTCATTATGTCTGTAGTTAGTACGCGAAAAATTGGCACCTTTAACGAGAAAATCTCAAATTACTTTTAAAAAAAAATCAGGATCGTTGCACTTCCTGTTGATGGATTTTGTTCGAAACCTTAGTGTTGATACGGTATATTTTACTTAAACGGAATATCGAACTTATTTGAATGTTTATTTATGACTTTTCGTTTTTTAGGAATTTTGTTTGCACACAGACATGCACACATTTCTAAAATTTGACAACATTGTAGCATTTTATTTAAATCAGTGTGGGAAAGTAAAAAATCGTAAGGTATTCAAACTCGATACTTCGTTTAGCTATTCAACGGAAATCAGCTTTACTGAATAGTTTTTTAATCTAAGGTCAATTGATGATAATTTTGCCATTTCCTTCCGCCTTCCTTTCCTTTCATATGATTAGTACCGGGCTCGCTTTTCGTCTTTAGATATCCTGTTGATAAGAATGTGGTGCATTGGGTGACCTTAACCAGTTTATCAACTCTCTCCATTACCAGGGTGGATATCACAGCACCTGGATATCCACTGAAACGTTATCTCCCAGCCCTTTGTTATTATTTTACTATTACCTTTTTGTTAGTTTGTGCTGGTAACTAATTCAGAATCAGCTGGTATAGGGGACTCAGAGTCTTTATTACCGCTTGCGAGTCTACGAAAATATAGCCTTGCTTTTGGTAGTGTATAGTTTTTCAAGCCTTAGAGCTGCCTCGCTTATGCATTAAAGTTTATAGCTCTAATGCTTAAGGCAATACTTTCCTCGAAATAGCATGTTTAATCTTTCAATTGAGTCATTTGTCTTAGATATGGATCCAAGCATGCCCTGGAT
>JAAEAF010011378.1:0-31806 GCA_011037195.1 Triatoma infestans
GAAACCTCTTGGTAAACTGATTTTCTTCAAACTCCAAATTTTGGCAAACTATTTAGATTACATTAGATTGAAGAACGGGGAGAGCAAAGTCTCATTCCACTGCGACCTGCATTAAGAGATCTATTGTGGATCTCCTAAGATTATAGCACATCCTTCAGCTTTGCCTTCTTAATCAAGCCTAGCAAAGTTGAAAGTGGCTCCGTCATGAAATTCGAGGCTTCTGGAATGCTTGACCCCATTTAAAGAAATCTTGTCCTCACCAGACCGGCACAATCACAAAGGATGTGTACAGGTTTTCCCCCTTGACCTTGCACCTAGCAGAATCGGCATAACGCGTTATCTGCAAGCAGATAACACAGTGCCTGTGCTTATTCAGCCTTCAACGCCCTGTTGACAGACCCACTATTAACCTTATATCCCTTCAGTTATGGCATAGTATTCAATTTTTGTTAATATTACATAGATAATAGAATCGTATAACGAAATAAAATAGCACTTTATAAAAAGTTTAAAGAAATTATTGGAGCCATTTTCGAAAAAACCGCAAAAAAATATGCAATAAAGTATTATTTCCGATTTTTACCGAAATCTTATTGTCAGATTCCCCCTGGTACCTGTAAACACCAGTTTTAGGCAACCTAAAAACTTATATTTCCAAAGAAAACTCAAACATAACGGCAGTAAGAGAAAGTAAAAAATTCGATTAATTATATTTAATGATCTGAAAATATTTTTTGTTAAGATGTTTTTGTTAGGGGTTTAAAAAAAAAATAATAATAAAAAGTATTATATGTGGTTTGTGGTTTAGAAGTAAATATTTTTGGGATAAAAGGCTCAGTTAGCAGTACATTGAAGCCTTTTAACGCAGAGACCTGAATAAGAGGACTGTTATGGTTGGTACGGGGTGCGGGTATTGTTGCAGGGTGCAGTAAAGGAAGCAGAATCACCCTCCTAATGACTGTTAGCCCATTGTAGGTATCCTCGGGAGGGTACGATTTTAAGATCTCTAGTTGAGAGAAGTGGCCCATAAAAAACGTATGCTGCCGATAGAAAACTCCTCTTAAAGGGTCTACCCAAATGAAGGATAAATCATGAAAGATGTGAATATATTTATTTAAAAAACAAGGGGTTGAAAAATATATAAGAATTAAAGGGATGGTAGAGAATTAGAAGAGAGAAAATGGAGTGCAAAAGAGAAAGAAAATAAAAGATGGATAAAGTGTTAGGAGTGGGCAAGGGTAGTCAGTTCTGGCGCGCGGCCATCAAAGCAAGTTTTCTTAAATAATGACTCCGGCCTGCACAGCCGCCCGGCCGATCTAACAAATACTATTCTTTTACTTCTTTTTTTATTACCTTTGTATCTGTTCAGAGATGAAGCTCACTAATTACTAATCAACAGCTCAACCATCAAACCCAGTCACCTTATATTCATTTTTGTTTCTTTAAGAAGCTTTATTTAATTTCAGCTTACGAATGAAACAACTGAAAATACTATCTCTAAATCATCCTATAATTTTCTTTTATTAGAGATAATGCTAAACGGATCAGCTCCTCATTAATCCACCCATATTAATATTTTTTCCAGCAAGATCTGGTGCGCAACACTAACACGACTTCTCTTATTCTATTTATACAATTACATATAAAATAACAAATTTAGAAATGAATATAGAAATGGCGGAAGGAAAAATACCAACCTACTAACACTTAGGTTGTCATTGTAATTATATAAACAGGAGTAAGAGAAAGTTGTGTGAGTGAACCATGACGCTACAGTATTCCCCCAGAACTGTAGACGCCACAGTATTCCCCCAGACCCTCCTATTTCTAATAAAAGTGATAGGGGTTTATGTGTTTACAATACTGTACGAACTTTAAAAAAAATCATTGGAGCCATTTTTGAGAAAATCGCGAAAAAAAAAAATGAAAAAAAAAATTACTTGAGTAAAGTCGCACTTCCGGTCGGTTGATAAATATTGACCGAAAGCTTCGTGTCAGATGTGTGGTAAGTACCTAAACGATATCTTCTTTTTACTAACAAGTATTGTAATCGTGGAAAAATTGTCTATATCGAGTTTTTACCGGAAATACATGTTTAGTGTCCCCTCAGTCCGACAGAGTACTTTTACACTCTGTGTGTGTATGTGAACAGCATAGCTCAAAAACGAAAAATCGTGGAAAGTTCAAACTTGATGTTCCGTTTAGGTATCACCATATGATCCGACAGGGGATCATCTGTCGAAATTTCTCAACCGGAAGTACCACTTTACAAGTTAGTTCTTTTACTTTTTTTACGTTTTTCTTAAAAATGGCTCCGACGATATTCTTCAAACTTAGCGTGTTAACTAAACATACAATGAGCTACAACTTTTATTTGCAACATTTCTTTGGGAAAATTCATTTAAGGGCACTTTTGGGGAGGAGTGGGGGTTAGGTTTTCCTTTAAAGTGCTATTTCAGTTTATTGAACAATTCTGTCATCTAAATAATGTTAATTAGAATTGAATATATTGTTGAAATTCCAAGTTTTATAAAAATCGGATGACCGCAAGTGCATTTACTTTACCACTTTACTAAATAATTTTTTCACTTTTTCACGATTTTCTCAAAAATGGCTCCAACGTATTTCTTTAAACTAGAAATGTGAACTACACATATAAAGAGCTACAACTTTTATTTGAAACATTTCTCCGGGTAAACTCATTTAACGCTGCTTTTGGGGGGACGGGTGCGGTTATGTTTTCCTCTAAAGTGCCATTTTAGTTGATTTCTATAATTTTACCAACTTACCAAAATTAATTTAGAAATAAGTAAATTGCCAAAATTCCCATTTCAAAAAAATTAGTAAACCGGAAATGCGTTTTTACTGAACAATTTTTTTTTTTTTTTTTTTTTCAGTTTTCGCGATTTTCTCTATTACAAACCCTGACGCCGTATATTAACTACAACATTGGTCACTTACAATTTTGTAAACTGCAGTAAGAGAAACTTCTGTGTGAGTATTTCACACCAGATTTTTTTTCATATTCAAGGGACCCCAAAATATGTATTTCCGATGCAAACACAATTTCGGAAAAACTGACACGATCGCCATAACTTCTACTTACAATTATTAGTTTAAAAAAACTCATTGGAGCCTTTTTCATGAAACTGATTATTCGTCCATGAACAACTTGTTCAGACTGTTTTTCTAAGGTTTTTCTCTTCGAATTCTAATTCCAGGTAATGTCAACTGGCAAGAAAAGCTTGATTCTAATCCTAGCAGAACACTTAATTCTCTAAAAAGCGAATTTACGTTTTATGTAAATTCTACTAAGATAAAACCGCACAGCCCTAATCCATTCTTTACACTCATCTCTATTTAATTTCTTCTAACAATAAAAAATAAATTAAAAAAATCTGTGTGAAATACACGAGTTGCCTTCTCTTACTGCAATTAATACAATTTAATTAACAAGATTTCATTACAATTCTACCCTTTTACACTGTTTGCTTGGTCTGCCGATTAAAAAAAAAAATAATGGTATGATACGCTAACACACCTTTCTCTTACACCATATTTCGAAATTGTGACTGACAAATTTTATCGATAGTATATCAAATTTACTAAAATTCGTCTGTGTTTTTATAGAGAAAATCCCAAAAATTGAAAAAACTGTTCAGGAAAAAAACACTTCCGATCATCCGATTTTTTTAAACTCGGAATTTCAACCACATATTCAATTCTAATTAATATTATTTAGATGATCGAATTATGTAATAAATAGAAATAGCCCTTTAGAGGTAATCGTAACCCCACCCCTCCCTTAAAAGTACCCTTAAATGAATTTTTACGGAGAAATGTCTAAAATAAAAGTTGTAACACGTTGTATGTGTAGTAGATATATAAAGTTTGAAGAAAATCGTCGGAGCCATTTTTGAGAAAATCGCAAAAACGTAAAAAAAACAACCAGTAAAATGGTACTTCCGATTGAGGAATTTTGACAGATAACGTACTGTCCGATCCCATGGGTGATATCTAAACGGAATATCAACTTTGAACTTTGTACAATTTTTTTTTTTAGCTATGTGTTCAAATACAGATGCACACAATATACATACACACACACACACACACACACCCACACCATTTTCTAAAAACCATTTTTTTGGATTAAGGGGACCTCAAAACGGATATTTCCGGGGAAAACTCGATATCGAAAATTTGACCCCATTCTCAATTTGACAATCTCTTACTAGGGAGTAGATTGTAGATTTTTGTAGGGGATTATTGCGCTGCGACCTGAAAGATCTATTGTGCTCCCCGGTGCCTTCTCCAATGCACAGCCGGCCTCTAAGCAGCATTCTCTAGCTGCAGACAACAGTGCTCATCACCGGACAGTAAGTTGTAGCGGCTCCTAGGAAGAAAAAAATCTAAGGATAGTATGGTGGATTCGAACGCGGTACCTCCGCGTTGCTAGTCCAGCGCACTATCACTGAGCTAATCCCTTGCTTCTCCCTTGACTTTGGCCAATTAACTAGAGACGGAGACCCTAGTTTGTGTACTGTGTTTGTCCTTGTCTGTAAAATGTAAAGTGTATGTAGTTTAAGTGTATTGTGTACTGTTCTGATGAAGTGCATGGAGTACTGAGCTGTGGTAACATGTGGAGTCGCTACTTCCCAAGTAACTGCATGCAACAGATACCCCTTGCGATATTACAAGGAGTAAACAAAATTAAAAAAGTTGGTAAGGGTTATACTTGTATATCTGAGCAGAATTATACCCTGTGTCATACAACAAAGCTTGTACAATTTAAATTTAAACATAACTGGTAAACCTCGTGAACTCCTCTAAAATCAAGTTTGTTTGTTTGTTTTGAGAAATGTTTCAAATAAAAGTGATACATTTTAATTTATGCAATTAGCATACCAAGATTAATGAAAATCGTTGGAGCCGTTATCAAAAAAAAAAATCCCCAAGTATCCTCAAACAATCCTCAAAAAACTGTAAAGTCTTCTGTGTAAACAATTTTTTGCAAACTCAGAATTCCAGCAGTGCTTCTAATATATCTTAATAATATCTAGGACGTGGAACCACAGATTATACTTGAATGGTACTTTAAAGGGAAATTTAACGTTTCTATATCCACAGAATCCATGCACAAAAATAAATTAATTTACGTAAAAAAATCTGGTGTGAAACACTCACACAACTTTCTCTTACTCCAGTTCTCAAAATTATAATTGACAAATTTTGTAATTAGTGTACCAAATTTAATGAAATTCGTCGAAAAACTGAAAAACTGTTCAGTAAAAGCGAACTTCCGGTTTACTAATTTCCTTGAAACTCAGAATTTTGGCCATCTATTTATTTCTAATTAATTTTCTTTGGATGATAGAATTGTATAATCAACTATGATAGCATTAAGAGAAAAACATAACCCCACCCCTCCCCTAAAAGAATTCCCCCAGAGAAATGTTTTAAATAAAAGTTGTAGATCTTTGTATGTTTAGTTTATATTGGATGTTTCAAGAAAATCGTCGGAGCCATTTTTGGAGAAAATTGTAAAAAAGTGAAAAAATCATTTAGTAAAGTGGTAAGTAAACGCACTTCCGGTTTCTGAACGTTTTCAAACTCGGAATTTTCAACACATATTCAATTCTAATTAACATTTTAGATGATGAATTTTCTAATAACTGAAATAGCACTTTAGATGAAAACCAAACCTATCCCTCCACCAGAAGTGCCCTTAACTGAATTTTCCCGGAGAATGTTTCAAATAAAAGTATAGCTGTTAGTATGTGTAGTTTATACCAGTTTGAAGAAAATCGTTGAAGCCATTAATCTTTGAAAACCTAGTAAGTGGTACTACAGGTTGTAGAATTTTGACAGATGTCAAAATCACCATGGGACTGTCGGATCCCATGGTGATAACTAAACGGAATATCAAGTTTGAACTTTCTGTGATTTTTCGTTTTTGAGCTATGCTGTTCACATACATACACACACACAGACCATTTGCTAAAAACTACTTTTTTGGACTCAGGGGACCTCAAAACGGATATTTCCGGTGAAAACTCGATATCGAAAATTTGATACGATTACAATACTTCCTCTTACTAGGAGTAAGAGAAAGTAAGCATGCAAAAAATAAAAATTATTGGCATTTATTTATAGTGCAGATAGTGTGCGAAGTTTAAAGAAAAATCGTTGGAGCTGTTTTTGAGAAAATTGTTGATAATAACTGCAAGTATCCATTCGATCATAATTTCCGATTGATGGTATTTTTGTCCAAAATTAAGCTGTCAGATACGAATATAAAGTTTGAATGTGATTGGCTCCCCAGTGCTGGAAAGCAACATGTAAATTTTACGTGATACCCAGAGTGTATTAACTGAATTTGCTCTGTGCAAGTCTATGTTATCAAACTCATTTGACAAAAACATCCTGATGATGGGCGAACGCCTGAAACGGTCGATGACCACAAAAGAAACCAGGCTATCACAGAAAATATCTCTGATAAAGTTTGAACTTCGTACGATTCTGTTCTTTTTTTAGATATTTTATTCACACACATATACACACACAGAGACTATTCGTAAAAAAAAAAAAAAAACACATTTTTTTCACGCTCAGAGGTCCTCAGAATAAGTATGTGTTAATAAGTAAAAAAGCAATTTCGAATATTTGACATGTTCGCAATGGAAACGAAGCAAAGAATGTAATGTGAAGAGAAGTAAGTAGTTAGTAAGAAAGTAAGAGAAAGTAAAAATGTATTCTCGTTAAAAAAATCGAACACAATCGTAGTCAATCTTTAAGTAGTCAAATCCCATAAAAAAGAGAAGGATGAATGTAAAAAGCACAATTATAAGCACCTCTGGCGAATAAAATAAAAATGGGCCATTCCAATAATGGGACAGTCAAACAGAATATGGGGCATGTAAAATCAATAAATTCCTTTTTAATGCGGGAGACTTAAGGAGAAAAATTTTTAATATGAACTACTCGGCACAACCTTCTCTTAACCCATTCTATTTGACTTTATCATTAGTGTAGAACAATATTCAGTGTCTGTTATCTCTATATTACACAGAAATCGTAGTCGTTTTCGAGAAAAATAAAAAAAAAAATGGAAATTAAATAAATAACGAATAAATTGATATAAACAAATAATAATACTAATACCAAAAGGCAAATGGAAAAAAGATGACAAAAATGTAATTCCTGTAAACAAATTAAACTCAATTAAATACTATTACAAAGAAAAGAAAATAGAAAAATAAAGATTATCATGAGAAATCAATTACACAGAGAGAATTGTATAAATAAAATAAGCATTTAGTAGAAAACTAAATGTATAAGCATATTAAATACAATAAAATAAAAGGAATGATTAAAAGCTTAAGTTACTTAGTTGTTGGTGTGGTGGTTGGTCCAGCAGAGCTGGAAAGCATCAGAGTGTATGTAAACTGAATTTGCTCTGTGCAAGTCTGTGTTATCGCACTGTCTGACAAACGCATCCTGAAGATAGGCGAACGCACGAAACCTGTCGATGACCACAAAATGAAGTCTCTGAATGTCTCTTAAGTTTCTTAACCAGACTTTAACGATAATTCCAAACAGCACGTGCAAAAACATTCTAAATACCCCTGCAATTTAGTGTGTTGAGCATATTGGCTAGTTGAACCACGGTTAGACAAGGAACAACGAGATAACGCACAAGGAAGTATTTGAATGTATAGGGCCCACTGCCAGAAATTGCACACAGTCCTCCCTTACATACAGATTACACAGAGAACAGATACTGGATTCTCTTTCAATCCAAGGGACTGAAATAATTCAGAATTAATAATTCAGCTATTATTTTGAAGTACCAACGCAAATTCATTTCAACGTAAGGATGTAAGTTGATAGATTCTTCTTCTCCAAAGGTGGAATAACTTCAACTTTAGGTCCAACTCCTCATAAAATGTAAAATGGGAAGTTTCTCTCGCATACCTTTTAGACTATTCTCGATGTGCCATAAACCTATCATAGCTATTTTAATGAAGTCATCTGATACTTCCGTGAAAGGCCTGGTAATAGGATCCTAACAGAGGGAACATAGCAGAGAGAGAGGAGAGAGAGAAAGACAAAAATGATAGGACCACTCTCTCGACTAGATCGGGAGAAACTGCTTAAATACAGCGACGGGAGATATATAGCAGAGTTCACACAGCAGTCACTACGCGTCATCTACCTTACTCATTACACTCTACCATACTCTCCCATTTTAGTGTAAAGTCCAGGCAGTCAGTGTCACTTTTTACATTATACAGCGTTCATCTTCACTCTGCTTTATTCGTCTAAACCAAACCATTTTCTCTTCTTCATCATACCCATTATAACATAATATCATGTAAGAAAATAAAATTAAAACCATACTATTGCGTAAGTATGGACCAACTTGCAAACCAAAACACTTTCCTATGAAGGACTTCTTCATCTAAAGTTTTAGAAAAGGCGGTGTCCAGAGAGGAAACACTTTAGGAAAAAAAAAAATCTGGTGTGAAACACTCACACAACTTTTTCTTAATCCACTTTTCAAAATTTTAAATGATAAATTTTATAATTTGTGTACCAAATTTAATGAAGCTCATCGAAAACTGAAAAAAAACAAAACAATTCAGTAAGGTCGCACTTCTGGTCATTCGATTTTCTTCAAACTCGAGATTTTGATAACATATTTAATTTTAATTAACCCTTTAACTGCTACGGACACATATATGTGTTCACTACTGGTAGTGCCTGCCACGCTATGGACACATATATGTGTCACTGCTTGGCTGGGCCACTCACGCTATGAACACACAGCTGTGTTTGTACTTTTTTTCTTTAATTGCTCGAAGCACAAGTTTGTATAACTATTGTAACGCAATCTGTTGTTTATTTTAATAGTTATTAGTACGTTTTCTAGACGACAGATGACATTCAGCGAAAAATATTCATTCTATAACTAGAACTGTTGTGGTAAACACGTCTTCAAAGTCCATTCCATACACTTTTTAATAATTTTTATTCCTGAAAACACCTGTTTTTCCCACTATTACGTCTCGAGACAGATATTTGCACCTTCAAAGAATGTTGCATTTTTCGTACAACAAAAAAACGAAATCCTGAAGGAGTTCAGTTGGGTTGCGTGTTGCACCCGGTTTTGAAATTTTTCAAACACAAAAAAATTTTCAATTATTTATATTTATATTTAATAAATACACATGTTATTAAATATTTGTAGTTTTTAATATTTTTACTGTTATTTATACCCAGTAAACGGTTTAAAAGCCATCAATGGAGATAGTGACGCAGTTCAGCGTGAGAGGTACGCAGTAGTAGAAAGACCGTAGCTTGACATCCCCACTTCTCCGATTTACTGCGTAGCAGTTAAAGGGTTAATTTTGTTTGGATGGTAGAATATATAATTAATAATTAACTATGATAGTACTTTAGAGGAAAAAATGACTCCAACTCTCCCCTAAAAGCCCCCTTGAATGACTTTACCAAGAGAAATGTTTCAAATAAAAGTCATAGCTCTTTATATGTGTAGTTCATATTCCTACTTTAAAGAAAATCGTTGGAGCCGATTTCGAGAAAATACCAGAAAACTGAAAAATACATTTCAGTAAAAACGCACTTCCTTCATCCGATTTTTTTTAAACTCAGAATTTCAACAATACATTTAATGTTAATTAATATTATTTAGATGGCAACATTGCATACTAAACTGAAATAGCACTTTAGAGGAAAACCCAGTCCCACCTTTCTCTTAAAAGTGCCCTTAAATGCATTTCCCGGAGAAATGTTTCAAATCAAAATTTTAGATCTTTGTATATGTAGTTGTTATACGAATTTTTTTTAAAAAAAATCGTTGTTGCCATTTTTGAGAAAATTGAAAAAAGTGAACATTTATTCATTAAAGTGGTATTTCAGGTTGAGGACAACCGTAACCCCACCCTTCCCCCAAAAGTGCCCTTAAATGAATTTTCACGGAAAAATGTTTCAAATAAAAGTTGTAGATCTTTGTATGTGTAGTTGATATTCCAAGTTCCAAAAAAATTGTTGGAACGATTTTTGAGAAAATCTCAAGAAAGTAAAAAAAAAAACCTAGTAAAGTGGTACTTCCGGTTGAGGAATTTTGTTAGATAACCTACTGTCGGATCCCATGGTGATACCTAAACGGAATATCAAGTTTGAACTTTCTACGATTTTCATTTTTGTGCTATACTGTTCATATACATGCACACATACAGACCATTTTTAAAAACCACTTTCTTGGAGTCAGGGGACCTCATAATTTTGGGTAACTATACGAACACCATGAAGTTTTTTTTTTTTATTAAAAAAACCTTAAAATTAAAAACTTTAATTACAATTTATTACTGTTAAAATATATTGTAGCAAATACAATCATTCATGGCTATTTCTCAAGTTAATACTGTAACTGTTTCATAATTTTAATTATTAATAATACACGTCTGTGATATGTTTTCAATAAGAAGTCTTAACTGCTTGAAAAAATACAAACTGTTTTTACTTTCTCTTATTCCTAGTGTAGTATTGTATCGTGTCAAATTGTCGATATCGAGTTTTCACCGGAAATATCTGCTTTGAGGTCCTCTGAGTTAAAAAAAAAAGTGATTTTTAGCAAATGGTCTGTGTGAGTGTGTGTGTGTATGTGAACAGCATATCTCAAAAACGAAAAACCGTAGAAAGTTGAAACTTGATATCCGTTTAGAATATCACCAAGGCATCTGACAGTACTTTATCTGCCAAAATTTCTCAACCGGAAGTACCGCTTTACTAGTTGTTTTTTTTACTTTTTTGCGTTTTTCTCAACAATAGCTCCGACGAGTTTCTTCAAACTCGTTATATAAACTACACATACAAGAGCTACAACTTTTATTTGAAACATTTCTCTGGGAATATTCATTTAAGGGCAGTTATAGGCGAGGGGTGGGCTTAGGTTTTCATCTAAAGTGCTATTTTAGATTATTAGACAATTTTGTCATCTAAATAATGTTAATTAGAATTAAATATGTTGTTGAAATTCCGAGTTTGAAAAAAATCGGATAACCGAAAGTGCGTTTATTTTACCACTTTACTAAATGATTTTTTTCACTTTTTCGCAGTTACTTGAAACTTCTTATATAAACTAAACATACAAAGATCTAAAACTTTTATTTATAACATTTCTCTAGGAAAATTCATTTAAGGGCACTTTAAGGGGAGGGGGTGGGGTTATGTTTTTCTCTAATATGTTATCGTAGTTGATTATACAAATTCTACCATGCAAACAAAATTATTTAGAAATAAATAGATGGCCAAAATTCCGAGTTTCAAGAAAATTAGTAAACCGGTAGTGCGCTTTTGCTGAACAGTATTTTCAGTTTCCGACGAATTTCATTAAATTTGGTACACAAACTATAAAGTTTGTCAATTATAATTTTGAGAACTGGAGTAAGAGAAAGTTGTGTGAATGTTTCACACCAGATTTTTTTTTAAAATAAAACTTAGAATGAGCTCACGTTATACCTTCAAAACATTCTCTTAAGTGTTAATTATATATAAAACACCCAGAATCTTAGGTGGTAAGGTTGCTGATAGGCTAACAAGAAATTAAACTAATGTGTAACGTCAATAAATAGAGTGTAGTTAATCCTTTCCTTATACTCTCTTCCCCTTTTGTTTTTGTTATGCTAGGTAACGGAGCTACCGCTAAAAGTACATATGACATCTCCCAACGGTAGTGTACATATGACCTATCCTGTGTCCAGAAGCTGATGCCTGTATGAAAGGGGTCAAGCTAAAGGTAAAAATTACTCTATGATTGACATTAGCTATAGTTACCTGGTTAGTTTGGTGTAAGGCCAATGATCTGTCCTCAAGGGCCTAAAAGGCGCCAGCAGTACACCGCTCATCTGGGCCCTCAATAGGAAGGGGCACTAAGGCGTATTAATTGAAACACAAGCGTACATATAACTTTATTTAGTTAATAAGGAATGACCTTCTCACTGCTACATACATAACGCCACCAGGTAAATAATTAAGCCCTTGCACGGTACAATATTTATATTATTAATTAAAATATTTAGTATCTTTTCTTATGTAAAACACCACTTGCAACAATACCAAAATAATCCAATCTTCTTCATCAATGGTCCATTACTTAATTATACAATTAATACGGGTAATTCTTTTCTTATATAAAACATTACTGTCGATAATAACAAAATAGTCCAACCACATATTTCATCAATGACATTAATGAATTAACTTTTAATAATAAATAGAGAACCATTAAACACACGAAAAACATACCGCCTTCTAAAACCTTACCTGCTCATTTTTCCCTTCCCCAGAATTTTTACTGCCCACGCTCTCTCTGAAAGTTACATAAAATAAATAAATTTGTAACATTATATTATAGTGTGAGATATATTTTCCATTAAATTTGGTAGGTGAACGTTAAGACCTCCTGAAAAAAGAATAGGCATTATTTTACTTTGCTTCTTTATTATATTGTTCATTACACGACAGTCAGCTCTTTAACTAAAGTAGAATAAAATTCGTGATAAATTAAATAAAAATAAAATAAAAAAAAATCTGGTGTCAAACACTCACACAACTTTCTCTTACTCCAGTTTTCAAAATTGTAACTGACAAATTTTAGAGTATGTGCACCAAATTTGTTGGAGTTCGTCGAAAACTGAAAACAAATGTTCAGTAAAAGCACACTTTCGGTTTACTAATTTTCTTGAAACTTGGAATTTTAGCCGTTTATTTATTTGTAATTAATTTGGTTTGGATGGTAGTATTGTATAATCTACAATGATAGCACTTAAGAGAAAAACATAATTCCACCCCTCCCCCAAAAGTGCCCTTAAATGAATTTTTCCACAGAAATGTGAATAAAGGTTGTAGATCTTTGCATGTGTAGTTGATATATGAAGTTTGAAGAAAGTCGTTGGAGCCATTTTTGAGAAAAGCGCAAGAAAGTAAAAAAATACCAGGCAAAAGGCAAATACATTCAGGAAAAAACGCACTTCCAGTCATCCGATTTTTTCAAACCCGGAATTTCAACAACACATTTAATTATAATTAATATTATTTAGATGTCAGAATTATACAATAAACTGAAAGAGCACTTTAGAGGAAAACCTAACCCCTTTCTTCCCCCAAAAGTGTCTTTAAATGAATTTTCATGGAGAAATGTTTCAAATAAAAGTTGTAGCTCATTGTATGTGTAGTTCACATACTAAGTTTAACAAAATCATCGGAGCCATTTTTGAGAAAATTGCAACAAAAAAACTGGTAAACTGGTACTTGCACTTGAGGAATTTTGACTTGATAACGTAGTGTCAGATACCATGGTGATATCTAAACGGAATATCAAATTTCAACTTTCTACTGATTTCGTTTTTGAGCTATGCTGTTCTCACATACACACACACACAGACCATTTGCTAAAAAATACTTTTTTGGACTCAGGGGACCTCAAAACGGGTATTTCCGGTGAAAATTTCACACGATTACAATACTTCCTCTTACTAGGTAAGTACTAGGAGAAAGTAAAAATCTGGTATAAAACAATCTGGCACACAACTCCCCTTACTGCAATTACTTTCCATAAAATGAAAATAAAAGGGATACTAATAAGAAACTTTTAGCAAACTAGTGTTTAATTTAATTAATACACCCTTATATATTTATTATACACAATAATCCCCATCACTTTTATTTGAAGCATTTTCCTAGGAAACTTGATTTTTGTGCATGTGTGTGTGAGGGAGGGGGGGGGGGATTTCACTAAAATATCATTTCAGTACAATGTTGGTTTTAAAAACCTATCTAATATTAATAGAAATTAGGAAGCATCGCTAGAATTCTAGATTTGAAGAAACTCCGTTAACCAGAAGTTTGTGTTTTTTTACTTTCTCTTCTAAGAGGAAGTATTGTGATCGTGTCAAATTTTCGAAATCGAGTTTTCACCGGAAATATCCGTTTTGAGGTCCCCTGAGTCCAAAAAAGTGGTTTTTAGCAAATGGTCCATGTGTGTGTATGTATGTATGTGAACAGCATAGCTCAAAAACGAAAAAACCGTAGAAGGTTGGAACTTGATATTCCGTTTAGGTATTACCATGGTATCTGACAGTACGTTATCTGTCAAAATTCCTCAACCGGAATATCATTTTACTAGTTGGTTTTTTTACTTCTTTGCAATTTTCTCAAAAATGGCTCCAACGATTTTCCTTAAACTTCGTGTATCAACTACACATACAAAGAGCTACAACTTTTATTTGAAACATTTCTCCGGGAAAATTCATTTAAGGCACTTCCGGGGGAGAGGTGGGGTTAGGTTTTCATCTAATGTGCTATTTCAGTTTATTAGACAATTCTGCCTTCTTAATAATGTTAATTAGAATTAAATATTTTGTTGAAATTACGAGTTTGAAAAAATCGGATAATCGGAAGTGCGTTTATTTTAACACTTTACTAAATGATTTCTTCACTTTTTCGCGACTTTCTCGAAAATGGCTCCGACGATTTTTGCTTGGAACTTTATATATAAACTACGCATACAAAGCTCTTACAACTTTTATTTAAAACATTTCTCTGGGAAAATTCATTTAAGGGCACTTTTATGTGAGGAGGGGTTACAGCTTCCTCTAAATTGCTATCATAGTTGATTATACAATTCTATCATCAAAACAAAATTAATTAGAAATAAATAGATGGCCAAAATTCCGAGATTCAAGGAAATTAGTAAACCGGAAGTGAGCTTTTACTAAACAGTTTTTGAGTTTTAGACGAATTTCATTAAATTTGGTACACTAACTATAAAATTTGCCAATTATAATTTTGAGAACTGGAGTAAGAGAAAGTTGTGTGAGTGTTTCACACCAGATTTTTTTTTCTAGAAAACGACTATAAAGATTTTTATAAACTTGGAATATTAACTGCACAGATATAAACTTAGCACTTTTGTTTGTAACATTTTTAGGTAGTTGTGCAGAATTTGTGGCATTGAAAATGTCTTATATGGGGTTGGTCCTATATTATTGTACTATAACTGTAACTGTTAAACCTACATAAATGCTAGTCTACTATCTGCTTACCACCTAATCACTGTTTTACTACCTGCCTCGGACAGGTACTTGTCCACACACTGCCATCTCTTTTATTTATTTTAAGGTGAATAATGAAAAGTCATTTTATCATTATCTAATTCATTGGCAGTAATTTATCGTATAAACAGTATTATTATTATTATTTGTCTGTGTGGAGGGAAACCCTACGCTATCCAAAGCCCCACTGGGCCCACATAGCTACCCAAAGAAAAACAATAACAAACCGGGTCTATAACAAAAATCCAGACCCGGATCTAATCCATCTAAAATTCACCGCAGTCCGAATAAATCGGACAATAACCTTAAGCGGAAATAGCCTAAGAGCTTTTCCACAGACATCCTATTCCGATCAAAGGAATTCCTGAACCTAATTGCCTCACAACCCAGGCAATCATTCATAAGATGGATGGGTGTTTCCTCCTTTGTCTCACAGACTCTACAAAATGGATCCGGCATGAGCCCCATTATGTAGAGATGTCTCCTTAAACCACAATGTCCAGTAAGAGATCCAACCAGATGCCTGAGAGCGCTCCGTGAAAAACACAGCAACGTCTCACTAATGGCCTTGTCCGGACCCCCGATGAGCATTTTGGACTGCCGAAAACCAACTGAGCTCATCCATAAGGATGAATGCTGTGAAGCTGTCCATGTCTGGAAGCCTGACAGAAATGTGCCAGAAGACACGCCAACAGCAGGCTCGGGACCAGTGAAAGGAAGAGAGGCGCCTAATTTGGCAAACCTATCCACGTCCTCATTCCCAAAAATCCCCATGTGACCTGGCACCCAGACTAGAAGCACATACTTCAGAGAAGAAAGCTCTTCCAGTCTTTTAGAACATTCTAACACCAACCTGAAAGTGAAGACACTTGAACTCGGCGCCTTCAGCGCAGCTTGGCTGTCCAAGCAGATACAAACACCTTTTAAGTTAGTGTTACGTACCCTCTTATCCAAGATACATCAAAGAATAGCATAAACCTCAGTCTGGAAGACCGTGGCCCATTCACCAAGAGATACTGTCAAATGGTCGCCGGTCTCAAAATAGACTGCAGCTCCAGACCTACCATCCATTCTGGAACCGTCCAGGTAACAGTAATTATCAGGTATCACGCCAGACGGACCCAATCTTGACCAATCTTCCCTAGAGGGTAACCTGACACTGTAAGAATGCTCGAAAACAAAAGTCTTGAACATTCTATCAGAAGGAAAACCTGTAACTGGAACCTTCAAAAGCATCTCGCGATGAATGGTAGAGTGACTATATCGCTTACCCTGCCAAAAACCTGCCTGTTTAATTCTATAACAGGCTTTCATTGCCATAGTTTTCACCTCTACAAAGAGCGGTGGAATTCCTAATAAAGTCTCCATTGCAGCTGTAGGCGTGGTCCGCATCGCACCGGTCACCGCCAGACAAGCCAAGCGTTGAATATCCTCAAGCAGCAGTCTAGCGGATCTTATCTCAATGCGACGCCACCACACCACAGCCGCATACAACAACCTAGGTTTAATAACCTTATCATAAATCCAAAACATCATCTTGGAAGTAATTCCCCAATTTTTACCTACGATTCTTCGACATTGCCCAAAGGAAATAATTGCCTTTTGATGCTGTGCCTTAACATGTTCCGACCAATTTAATTTACTGTCAAGAACCACCCCAAGAAACTTCACCGATTTGCAAATCTGAACAGAAGTTCCTAATAACTTAGGAGGTTTTAATCCTACGATCTTCTTCCTATTAGTAAATAAAATCACCTGGGTCTTACTGGGATTAATTGAAAGACCCTTATCCTGAGTCCAATCATATACCATGTTGAGGGCACTTTGCATTAAGTCTGAGATAGTAGTCAGACATCGCCCCATCAATAAAATAACACCATCATCGGCATATGCCTGTACATAGAATCCCGATGAATTCATCCTGGTTAACAGTTCATCCATGACAGCACACCATAGCTTTGGTGAGAGACAACCACCTTGAGCACACCCTCTCCCCGCTCCCACAACCACAGTGCGCATACCTATAGAAGCCTGTATAACTCTACTCCTTAAATAAATACCTATCCAGTTAATTAAAACTGGCTGTACACCTTTTCGACCTAGGGAATCTTCAAGAGCATCAAACGTACTCTGTCAAATGCCCCTTCAACATCAAAGAAGCACCCTAAAGCATATTCCTTTGTCTCTAGAGCAGATTCTATCCTACCGACCAGACAATGCAAAGCAGTCTCAGTCGATTTTCCTACTGTATAAGCATGTTCGTTTAGATGGAGTGGATGATCCTTCAAAGGACCATCAGTAATATACCTATCCACCAACCTTTCCAAAGTTTTTAGAAGGAAAGACATAAGACTTATAGGTTTAAATGCCGTAGGGTCAAAGTAGTCACTTCTTCCTGGTTTAGGAATAAAGACCACCCTAACTTCCTTCCAAAATGTTGGTACATAACCAAACATTAAAAAACCTTTAAAAATCCTTATCAACACCTTCATCAGTACATCTCCACCATGTTGTAGCTGACAGGGATAAACTCCATCAGGACCAGGGGATTTAAATGGTGAGAAACTTTGCACTGCCCAAACCACTCTATCCATAGTAACTACCTCGTCCACGGTAGCCAGGTCACTAGGTTCTAGCTTCCTTCTACGAACCACAGGCGAAGCAGTGCTGTTTATGTTTATGTTATCCGGGAAATGGGTATTAAGCAAGAGCTGTGATGTCTCCATTTCTCCTCCTGTAAAGGAACCGTCAGGATATCTTAAAGTACCCAACTGACAATGCTTATCCTTACCAAGAATCTGCGTATAAACAATAATAAGAGAAAGCCGTGTGAGTGTTTCTTACCAGATTATCCCCCCCCCCCCCCAATAATAGCATATTACAATGAATTCTTAAGCCTTAAATAAAATATTTCATTATAGTAGCTTTTACATTACAATAACTTTTATAATAAATAATTAAGTTAGAAAGTTAACTAGCTAGTACAAAATAAAGTATAAGGAACTAACATGAAGATAAGCAAGTAAGTTCTATTTATGGAGTTTGTGTGTGTGTGTGTGTGTGTCTGTGTCTGTGTGTGTATGTGCTATATTATTGACGGGCGATTGAGTTCAAGCAGATAACATATCAAAGCACTACTACTGCCCCATCTTTACCTTTTCCAGTTCTAGCTTATAAATCAATTTACCCGTTATTTCTTACATTATATGAAATAGAACATTATTAATAAAATTTCTTAATTCTCAGAATAAATTGGTTAATGTTTTCATTATTAATTAAAAGTTAGGATGAAAATCTAGTTTGAAATTTCAAAATCTTTTTTTATAGCTCATTATAATAATTATAATTTTTTTTTTTTAACTTAACTAACTTAATTCGGATACTCCAACAGGAGTAAGAGAAAGTTGTGTGAGGGTTTCACACCAGATTTTTCTATATACTCTCATGTTTTCGTTCACTCACACAAAAAAAAAACAAATTCCGTTAAGAGGGGCCTTTCAAACATGGGGCCAACGTTACACTTTTAATTAGCTTGTATTTGTTTGTGAACCGTTTTGAACAATATGGGTGTATCTTGGTTACTAAGCCAGTCTAAATCCAATATATGTTTAAACATTTTTAGTTTCTTTTACGGCTGTGAGAGAAAGTATTGCGATCATGTCCAATTTACGATATTGAGTTTTCATAGGAAATACACGGTTTTGACTTTTTTCTTTTCAGGAGTTTCCCCACAATTAGGATTTCCGCGCTAAATATTCTATTTTTCCAATAGAACCTGTACTGAGAATCTTTCTCCAGTAATCCATACATCCTGCCATATCTTTATTGATTATTGACTTCCAAGCAAATTTCGGTCGATCTCTTTTCCTTTTTCTATCCAATTCCTAGGCCAAAATTTGTTAGGCCAATCTTATTGGAACCATTCTTTTAACATGGTCAAACCATGGAAGACGTCTTTCTCATATAATTTTTAGTACCGACTTCTGGGACTCTTGTCGACGAAAAACATGTATTTAGCGAATGTTGTTTTGTGAATGTGAGTGTTTAGGTGTGTGTGAATGAAAAAAATATATATAAAAACGAAAAATCGCAAGATTTTAAAACTTGGTTCTGGGTTCAGGTACTACTGCAGTCACTAACACAAATGTTTTGGGTAAAATTCAATTGGAAATGCGAATTTACTGAATCTCAATTTTCGCAGTTTTCTAGAAAAAAAGGTTCCATTGATTTTTCTTTTACGTTCATACAAATATATTTATCTTAAATAATTTTATAATAAAAAAAAATATTAATATAATAAATTAATTTTTAGGGTGTTATAGGCGTCTGAATGGATACAGCGGGTGCCCCCTTTCGCAAGACCCATGTTCTGTCAGTTCAAATTTAAACGTAAATAAGAGGCCTCGAATACCGTTGGTAACGCTGGTTTAAGTTTTGTTAGAGGGGCAGATTGGAGAGGATACACCATCGTCGGGAATATGTATTGATTTATAATATTCAATTTCTGGTCTAGTTTCAATAAATTGGATGTGGTCAGTTTATTCATATTTTCATTGAGTTTTTTAACCGCATCTTAATCAAAAACCAGTTCACCAGAATACGAGCAGCCAAGGTACTTTATTGTCTCGGATTGTTCACAAGATTTGATGCAGCCTCCATTTTCTAGGGAAAGGTTCTGCTTAACCATATTGCCGTTTTCAACAACAATGGCAGTGCTCTTACTGGGATTAATATTTAACCCTATCTCCCTGAATAGTCTTTGGACCAAGTCTATCACTCTCTCGGCACCCTTAATACTATTCGCTGTAACAGCCACATCATCCGCAAATCCGGTTAGAATAATTCCATCTTGACCATTATTTAACTTATACCCATATTGATCTGCCATCTGGCTATCGCAGATATCTTCGTACAAGTGATCAACAGCCAGATTAAAAAGAGAAGGTGAGAGAGGACCTCCTTGTGGGATGCCTCTTAACCCACGTATCGGTTGGGTGTTATTTATCCCAGCTGAAATCGCTATACTATTTTTTGTAACAAGAGCCGCTATGAGGTTTTTGAGGTCACTAGATAATCCTCTCTCCTCAAGGCATTGGACAATGTGCTGATGGCCCACGTTATCAAAGGCGCCTGTGACGTCGAGGAATGCTACAACAAGATCTTTTTTATTTTCCTTGGAATCCCGCAGAATACCGTCTACCATTCTAGCGTTTACGTGACATCCTGCCATTCCTTTGACAAAACCCCTTTGGCATCTATGAAAAGCTGTCTGCTATCTCAGTTCGGCATCCAGTACTTTTTCTACAATCCGTCTTATAATGGGATAGACCGTTATAGGTCTCCAGGATGAGATGTCTGAGGCTATTCCTTTTCCTTTATAAATTAGAACGGTTCTTCCCAATCTAAAAATTTCGGGTACGTAAGATGACCTTAACATAATTTCAATTATATTTTTGATTATGTGGGCTATGTCGAGAGATTTTATTGTTCTGATTAGAACACCATCCGGACCGGATGCTGTGTCCAATGACGTTGACTTTATAGCCCTGTGCACAGCTTGGAGACTAACCTAACAACGTTTGGGTTTACACTACTTGTTTCATACCTGTCTCTCTGCGCGCTGTTTTCCATAGTAAAGGTCTTCTTAAAATGGTCCTCTATAGAATCTATACCAACTGGACATTCCTTCGGGGCATCGGCGTTCATAATACCACGTACAACTTTCTTACGTCGATTGTAATAATTGTATTGGGCCACTTCGTACTGGTACTGTTCTTTTCTACGCTCCCTAGCTGCTTTATTTGATCTTATAGGATTTGAGACTTGTCCAGCACCCTTTCCTGCTATTCAATTCTCCTTTCTTTCTCATTTTGTAATACCGCTTTGCAGGATGTTTAGGTCCAGGAAGAAGATTATTTGCTTTTCGGAGGAAGTGCATAAATTCATTCATACATTTCTCAAAATCATTTAGTTGGAAGTTATCACATTTTTGTAGAATTTGCTTAAAATTGACAGTCCATTTCTCCAAATCCGTCTTTAAATTGCCGTAAATAGGGAGTTTTTCTTTAGTTGTTGTTTCAGTCTTAAATAATTTATTTATTTTGTTCGCAATGGGTTCAACTGGATGTTTCTTTGCTACATGTATCTGCAGGCCCCGCTGATTCTTAAACACCTGTTTACAAGTGCAACAAGCAATCCCACATTTTGTGGGAATGGTTTGGTCCATAACATCTGGTTCAGAATGCCGTGTATCGCCATTCGACAATTGGTCTTGACCATCGTTCTGATTGTAAGTACAAATAGGATGATCGGGTGACAAGACGTCATCTGAAGATCTCTTACTGAGGTTTTCTATTCGGGGAAACACTTGATCAATTGGTAAAGTTTTCCGCAACAGTAACCCTGTGGCTTTATCTATCCATTCTACGGAGACAAAGGTTTGTATTTCCTTGCCCGGTGACTCTCTCAAGTTCATAAAAGACGACGCTACTTCAGCTTTCTGGACCTTACCGTCACTCCTAAATATCCAAACACTCTGGCCAAGCATGAGAGGTTCCCTTTCCCTCTCATTAGTAGATTTCTTATTAATTTCCATTCAGTTTCAAAATCAATCCACTAAAATGTACTAAACCTAGTCATTAATTCCACCATTTAATAAAACAGGATTCAAATATGGAAAACAAAAAAATATATATATAGAAGTATTGAATATAAAAATATAATATACATAGATTAACTATAGTCTATAAATAACAACAAAAACAACCATAAAATCACTAATTAAAACTAAACAACCTTTAACTCTACAACAGATCGCCCATAAGTACTTAACTGAAACCTATCTGCACATATTACATAAATAAGTATATCAACAACAAAAACAGCAAACAATAACAAATGTAATCGTCACATATCATTTATCACTATACACATTTAATAAATCGTCAACAAAGAAATAAACCTATAATACAGTATAATACAATTATTAACATTGGGTAAAAACCGAATTGGCTATACCCTCGCTCTAAAAAGAGCGGTTTGGTGCCACCGTACCCTCTCCTACTTATAGGTCCCTTTTATTTTCTATTTACTATTTTCCATTTAATCCGATTTATTCTCTTAATGACGTCTCCCTTCAGCCCGGTCAAAAGTTGACCGGTTACCAGCCCCAGCGACGAGGACGCAGGAGACCCCTCACAACTATATACTTGTTACCGTTTAAAGTAAGTCAGTAAGTGCAAGTACCACTTTAACACAAACAAAAAAAAAATTCAAGTATATCACCTTTATTTTTCAGTTTAAATCAACGCTTATTCAGCAATAACGATCAATTGTGAGGGCACGGGGCCAAATTTGTCAATTATAATTTTGAGAACTGGAGTAAGAGAAAGTTGTGTGTGTGTTTCACACCAGATTTTTTTACTTTCTCTTACTCCTAGTAAAGTTACTCCTAATCGTGTCAAATTTTCGATATCGAGTAACGGAAATATCCGTTTTGAGGTCCCCTGAGTCTAAAAAAGTTGTTTTTAGCAAATGGTTTGTGTGTGTGTGTGTGTGTGTGTTTGTGCGTGTGTGTGAACACATAGCTAAAAAATGAAAAACCGTAGAGAGTTGAAACTTGATATTCCGTTTAGGTATAACCATGGGGATCCGAACAGTACGTTATCTGCAAAATTTCTCAACCAGAACTACCACTTTACTAGTTGGTTTTATTACTTTTTTGCGATTTTCTCAAAAATAGCTCCGACGACTTTCTTTAAAACTGGCATATCAACTACACATACAAAGAGCTACAACTTTTATTTGAAACATTTTTCTGGAAAAATTCATTTAAGGACTCTTTTGGGGCGGAGTGGGGTTACGTTTTCATCTAAAGTGCTATTTCAGTTTATTAGACAATTCTGTCATTCAAATAATGTTAATTAAAATGAAATATGTTGCTGAAATTCCGAGTTTGAAAAAATCGGGTAACCGGAAGTGCGTTTACTTTACCACGTTACTGTTCACACACAAACGTGGATTTTTAGCAAAGTGGATTTTTCCACTTTTTCGCAATTTTCTCAAAAATGGCTCCAACGATTTTCTTGAAACTTTGTATATTAACTAAACATACAAAGATCTACAACTTTTATTTAAAATATTTCTCTGAAAAAATACATTTAAGGGCACTTTTGGGGAAGGGGTGGGGTTATGTTTTTCTCTAAAGTGCTATCCTAGTTGATTATACAATTCTATCATCCAAACATAATTAGTTAGCAATAAATGGATGGCTGAAATTCCAAGTTTCAAGAAAATTAGTAAACCGGAAGTGCGCTTTTACTGGACAGTTTTTGCAGTTTTCGACGAATTTCATTAAATTGTTACACAAACTATAAAATTTGTCAATTGTAATTTTGAGAACTGGAGTAAGAGAAAGTTGTGTGAGTGTTTCATACCAGTTTTTTTTTTGTATTTAATGTATAACAATATTATATATAGATTAAATAAACACATTTTTTATCTATCTTTCTACATGATTTTTCGCACTCAGAGTACCTCAAAATGTGCATTTCCGATGAAAAATGGATATCGAAAATTTTGAAACTATTGCAATATTTGCTGTTGCAGGAAGAAATAAGTGAAAGTGAAACTTCGAATCATTAAAATAAAATATTCATCTAAAATTAGTGCGAAAGACAGGTATTTGTGATGATTTAGTTAAATGGGGTGGAAGTGTGAAAGGGAAGAAGGGATACTCATCTCAAGTGCTAGTCCTGGAAGAGGAAAAAAAAAATAAGAAAGAAAAATACTGGTAGAGTATTGAAGATTGTGGGTGAACAGAAGGGTGCAGAAGCTGGACCAACCAGCCATCTTTGTGCTCATGGCTCGAAACTTTCTCACAGAATCACTTTCCAATACTCTCATATCTCACATCTCCGCCGGATCCTTTCTTTTTTTTTCCTTTTTATTTTTCCCACACTCTACAAATGACGTATTTTATTTAGCGGAAATACAATGAATTTTACTTATCTTTTACTGAAAGTAGATATCACCAGCCTGTCATAACATCTGCCCTTTTGTAAATTGTACATATAAAGACAGACCTAATGTAACATATACTAACTTAATTTAATACTAGCTTATTATCGTTGGCATTTTATTGGGCTTAATAATGGGGGTGTATCACAGGAAATACCGTTTCCAAACTAAAGCAGTTCCATGGCTTTTAAAAATCCATCCATATTCGTTTGATGTTTACAAATACGATATTTGTATTAATCTTTAGACTCTATTGAGTACTTCTATACATATTATGCCCTTTCAATTAGTTAGTACAACTGTGAGCTTTTTAAGAATACCTTGACTATATGTTATGATATATTAGTAAGTTTACGTCGTTACTGAAAAAAGAAAATCCCAGTGCTGGATAACATCTAGTATTTGATCCGTCGTATCATGCACATTTCTTTTATTCCTTTTATTAATTTCACCAACATATTTTCTTGTATTAACCATGCTTGGAATTGATATTTTATTTATTTATTTTTTTTAATTAGGGTGTCAACATCTATGGTTATTGGCGCCCGGAGCCTTCTCAGTGCATTGCCGGCCTCCGGACAGTGTACTCTCATTACAGACAACACTGTCCATCACAGAACAGTGAGCTGTAGAGGCTTCTAGAAAAAAAAATCTAAAGGTAGCAAAGCTGGACTCGAACCCGGGTCCTCCACGTGGGAGCCCAGTACGCTAACCACTTAGCTATTCCCTTCCCTGATTTCATATTTATTTATAATTTTTACAAGCTTTTTAACTTTCCTTCTAACTTCGCATTGCCTTTCTTCAAACTTTATTCTTATTAGTACGGTATACTCCTAAAATAATTTATCGCCTCCCCCCCCTACTAAAAATGACTTGATAAAACACTGAACGTACTTAATACCACTATTAAAAATTTAGTATTCTTCAAAACATGCTATTTATTATACACCACTTTCTAATGTCTAATCATAATTATAATTTATAATAATTCCATTTTGTCATTTAATACACACACAATAGTAAAATAACCTTATAAACCTCCCGCACATACAAATCAACAAGCCAACAAAATGTTGAGTGTGTAATAGAAACATTGCGTTGAAGGGGAGAACTCTATACACGAACTTGATAAATTTATTTTGACGATGGATGAAAATTCGAAAGTCGTCAGGAATAAAAGAAATCTACATTTCCTGACGCATAAAATACCAGATAAAAGTTACAACTTCCTAACTTAAAAATGTATACGGATTTAATAACAAAATAAATCCTTTATAATTTATATTAATAAGAGAAAATTGAAATAAATAAATAAATAATTAAGTTTATTTACGCTACACATAATAAATATTGCATATAAAGACAAATTATATACTGGGCTACTAAGACAGTCAGTGGAGTCTGTAAATGACATATTAATGCAGTCAGTATAAAAGATGAAATAAAATAAAACTAATACTTTCTAAAATTTATATATACATCAGGGATATTAATAATTTTGAGTTTTCGGGTGTTAGGCAGGGGTGTATTCTTAGTCCTCTTCTTTTCTCCATTTTCTTAGATAATCTGTCGTCGTGTTTAGAATCAGGTGTTAGAATTGGGGGTACAATAATCAAGGCAATGTATGCTGACGATGTTGTGTTTGTTTCTGATATGCTTCTAGCCTGCAGGTACATAAATATTCTAGCAGATTATTGTGACTAGTGGAACCTAACAGTCAATTTGAACAAGTCAAAAGTAATGGTTTTTAGAAGGGGTGGCAAACTGGCTTCTAGAGAAAAATGGTTTTACAAAGGTATCCCTCTTGAAGTAGTTAATGACTACTTTAGTATCTCGGTGTTACACTGACTTTTCGACTTTCATTAACTCCTCATTTGGGACAAAAAGTTTCTTCCTCTAAATTTGCCCTCAACCGCATTTGGTCAGATTTTATTTATCGAGATTTGGTTCCATTACCACTGAAACTTAACGTTTTTAATGCAGTCTGCCGTTCTATATTCTGTTATGCTTGTCAGGTTTGGGAATATAGGAGGTACGAGCAAATTGAAAAAACCCAGCGTTTCTTTATTAGAAAATTATTTGTTTTACCATCTTACACTCCAAATTATATGCTCTAGGAGACTTTGGTTGATTCATTGCTGATATACACCCTCAAGCTTGATTTCAATTACGTTCTTAAGATCCTGAAATACCCCAACTCCAGATACCCTAAGATTATAGCGCTTGAGTTATCAGTCGTAATGCTCTGTGGTTCCAAGAATGGAAGTCGTTATGTAATAAGTACTCCTCTTCTTTCCATTTCTCCATGGACAATACTGCTTTTTGGGAAGAAAAATTTTCTGCATACTTTCTAATATCAGTTCAAGTTATCTGGAAGAGTTCCCGGAGAGCGCGAGCCAATTCAACTAACCGATTTTTATTCTACAAGTCCTTAGATAGACATTTTAATGCTTTCAGTCTAGTTTCTAATTTCTAGCCTGCTAAAGTTGCAAGAGTTGCGTTGGCTATTTAAAATTAGGGGAGAGTCATTGTATCTAAATTGTGTTCCTTGCATTGAGAGAGTGATTGAGCTGTGCTCCTTGTGTAACTCTCGTGCTAAGGAGGACGTGATTCATTTTATGGCAGAATGTTCAATTCTGTCAGAACTTGGGCTCCTATATTTTGGACAACGCACTCTAATAAAATACCACCTTATTTCTCTTTTGAATAGCTGTGATATTCAAGTTATTAAATATGCCGTCATGCCTGGTTTTATCGCCAACAATTTACCCAAGAATTCAACTTCCACTCCAGCAGTTGACACTTACTGCACTTCTTTGTATACTTGTAATTTTACTTTTGTTAAATTTATTCATTTTCAACTTTTGTAATCATTTGTTTCAGTTGCTATGAGTTCTCTTTTCTTTTACATTTTCATTTCATTAAATAATATTTACTTTTATTTCTATTTTATTTTTTTAACTAAATTATAATTTTCAATGTTTTCTTATTACAATATCATTGATAATGCATTTTGTATTTAGCGACTTCCAGCAGACGGATCTATTCCATCGCTGTATAATACTTATAAATTAATTTGTTTTTTCGCTGTATGCAATCCTTCTTAAAACAAAGTATCTATCTATCTAATTTTGAGTTAAATAAATTTGATTAATTTCTAATGGGTAATTATCCTTACAGATAAAAAAGTCAAAACACCAACATTTAGTTTAGTAATTTACGCAATTCTGCAATAATCAACCAAACAGCGCTACAAGTTAATCACCAAATTCGGTCATTAAACATTCTATTATATTATTTATGGAAAAGACAGAGAAATTAAAGTACTTCACGCATAACTGAAGTACTGTATGCTCAAAAATGAAATAATAAGTCCTCATACCACAAAGTTCACAAAATATGTTGGAATTTTTAAAATGTTTATAATTTAAATTGAGTAAGTAACTGATTGGTCATCTTTTTTATATAATTACACTCTCCTTAAGATAAAGTAAAGCAAGTTTCGTGTAGTGTTATATAATGTCGTGTAAAATAAAGTGCAACCATACTTAATTACTTTCTCTTCCTAATAATTGTAAGAAGAAGTATCGCGATCGTGCCAGATTTTCGAAATTGTGTTTTCACCGGAAATACATGTTTTGAGCTCCCATTAGTCCAAAAAAAGTGTTTTTTTTTTTTAGAAAATGGTTTGTGTGTGTGTGACTGAAAATGATATCTCAAAAACGAAAAGATGCAGGAAGCTCAAACTTGGCATTCCGTTTAGGTACTATCACCGCACCAGACACGAAGATTTCGGACAAAATCCATCAACCGGAAGTGTCACTTTATTGAATGGTTTTTTTCTAGTTTTTTATGATTTTTTCAAAAAATGTTCCAACGATTTTCTATAAACTTAATATATCAATTACACATAAAAAGAGCTACACCTTTTATTTGAAATATTCTGGGAAAATTCATTTAAGGGCATTTTTCGGGGAGGGATGAGGTTATGGTTTCCTCTAAAATGTTATTTCAGTTTATTATACAAATTCTACCATCTAAATAATATTAATTAGAATTAAATATGTTGTCGTAATCGTGGAGTTTGAAAAAATCGGATGGCTGGAAGTGCGCTTTACTGAAAGTAGTTTTCAGTTTTCTGCTATTTTCTCAAATACGGCTCCAATGATTTTCTTTAAACATTAAACTAGACATACACTAGACATATAAAGATTGTTGTGCTATTTTAGTTCAACAATGTGCTATACAATACTGACAACTAAGTAATATTAATTAGAATTATATGAGTTGTCGCGAAATACCGAATTTGAAGAAAATGGGTTCACCAGAATTTCATCTTTATTGAATAGGCTTTTTCAGTTTTTTGTGATTTATTCCATGAAAATGTCGAGGTTTTAAACACTAATAAGAACTGTACATGTGAAGAAAATTTGCCATTTCGCATTAAGAGAAAGTTGTGTGAACTCTTCAGACCATTATTTGTATAAATACAATCTACGTCAAAGTGTATTAATAAATTTTTATCTTAATTTTTATATTTTATTTTAGTCTAATCAAATTTTATTAAATATTTTAGAAGAATTGATGCAACAGAGAGGTAGGTGCAAATGAGTTTTTAGTAACTTGTTTAGTATCTGGAAACTGTTGTTTAACCATAATAAGTGCTTCAAAATTAAGATAATATCTGTAAATTAGCTTTATTTAATTTTTGTAATTGAATATTGTCCGTATTTCGCTTTCTCTTACTCCTTTAAATGCAGTTAAATATAAAATAAATTTCGGATTTTGCTTATTGAGGTGGGTGGCGGGGGGGGGACACCAGCATACCAACTGAGGCAGGTAGAGGATGATTACATTGTATAGAGGCCAATAATATTAAATAAACACATTTGAATTTTAACATCTGATGTAATGGGATCCAGGTTAAAACTGTAATAAATCAGCTTAAATACTTAGGGTCTATTATTAATCGGAACGGTACCTGCAAAAATGATATATAGGCAAGATTAGGTGAGGGAAGGAAAGTTATAAGCCCTGCTTAATCCAGTTCTGTGGAGCCCCATATTACTTCCAAATAAGAAAATGCTAATCTTCGAAACTGTCTTCCAAAGTATAGTCACTTAATGGAGCTGAGACATGTACCAAACTAAAAGCTTGCAAAGTAAATTGCTAGCGGTCAAAATGGACTTCTGGAACCAATCAGCAAGGTAGTCCAGATGAGAAAAAATTAAAAATGATTACATTAGAAGTATGATGGATGTGAAGGAAAATCATCTGTAAATATTAGGAAATGTAAGAGGTTATGTTGGTTTGGGCATGTGGAAAAAATGACAGATGGAAGGCTACCAAAGGAAATTTTGGAATAGGAAGTAGAAGGAAGACCCAGGAAAAAATGGATGGACGAAATACAAGGGTTTGGTTTGGACATGGATTGAGCAAAGAGCAAAGTGTTGGGTAGAACAGAATGGAAGAAGACATAGGAGATTTGTAGGTAGAGGAGACCCACCTAAAATTTGGAATCCAAAAAAAGAAAAGAAAATGATACTCCGATGGAAAATTCTATATCAGAAATTTGACACGATTACAATACTTCCTCTAACAACAGTTAGAGAAAGATATAAAGATTTTGTCAGATTTATAACTAATTACAGCTATAACTATATATAAGTTGGTAATTGATTTTGACAATTACTTTTTCTCAAGTACTAGTCGTAGTTATTAGTTTCAAATACAATAATTGTCAAATTACATTTGTCGTTACTAATAGTATCTACATTTCAATTAATGAAACTATAATTTCTACATTTCGTCCATCTGTGATTCACTAAAAACATTTTTTTTCCAGATCGCAGGCAGTACTTCCTCCTAACTAGAAGTAAGAGAAAGTAAAAAAATTTCAACAAAAATAGTCCGACTTTGGAGAGTTAATAGAAGAAGTTGTTTTGTTTGCCATTCTCTGCCATGATAAGTTGTGCTAACATTTTCCTACGGAATAAAAGTTTTTAAAATGTGGGCGAAACCCCAGGGAGGATGGAACGGCGACACTAAGTCGCCACCAATACTGCAAAGACGCTAAGATACCCTCTCATATTGCATTACCAATACAATCTCTTCTATACATTTTCATATCAATTAATTCATTCATTTTGGCTTTTTACTTTCTCTTGTTTCTGTAAGAGAAAGTATTACGATAGTGTCAAAATTTTTAAAATTGAATTTTCACCGGAAATACAGCTTTTTTTGGTGTCCCTTGAGTCAGAAAAAATTTCTTTTTTTTTTTTTTAGAAATTGGTCTGTATGTTTGTATGTGTGTCAGTTTTTTTTTTGTCTTTATGTGGTTAGCCTAACTCAAAAACTAGAAAATTACAGAAAACGCTGAAACTTGGTATTTCATTTAGGTTCTAACAGCGGTCGCGACAGTTTTAGTCAAAATCGGTCGAAAACGGCTAAAACGATTTTCTTTAAGCTTCTTATATCAATTGCATACATAAAGACCTACAAATTTTATTTGAACCATTTTTCCCGTAACATTCATTACACTGTAACAGTAAGCGATAATAGCCGTTATACCATTCTGTAGTCTATGTAATATTAATAAGAATTTAATGTTTAGCCAAACTCCAAGTTTTAAGAAAATCAGATTATCGAAAGCACGACTTTTATACCATATTTCCGATAAACATACATACATACATACACATATATATACTTATATATATATATGTTCAGTTATATGTAAAATTTTTAATTAGATAATACCCATATAAATAAATAATAAATCAAAACTAGGTAAATTGCCCACGCGGAGGTGCTGGGTTCGAAACCAGTTGAGCTGCCCATAGATTTTCTCTTCCTACGAGCATCTACAGTTCACTGTCCTGTGATGGACAGTATTGTATGTAACGAGAGAACACTGGCCGGAGGCCGGCAGTGCACTGAGAAGCCTCTGGCCGCCAAATGAACATAGATGTTGATGTGCCTTAAATAAATCAAAAAATCTGGTGTGAAACACTCACACAACTTTCTCTTACTCCAGTTTTCAAAATTGTAACTGACAAATTTTAGAGTTTGTGTAACAAATTTGATGAAATTCGTCGAAAATTGAAAAAAATGTTCAGTAAAAGCGCACTTCCGGTGTACTAATTTTCTTGAAACGTGGAAGTTTAGCCGTCTATTTATTTGTAATTTATTTTGTTTGGATGGTAGAATTGTATAATCAACTATTATAGCACTTTAGAGGAAAACATAACTCCACCCCTCCCCCAAAAGTGCCCTTAAATGAATTTTTCCAGAGATAAGTTTTAAAGTAGTTGTAGATCTTTGTATGTTTAGTTAATATACAAAGTTTCAAGAAAATCGTTGGAGCCATTTTTGAGAAAATTGCGAAAAAGTGGAAAAATCCACTTTGCTAAAAATCCACGTTTGTGTGTGAACAGTAACGTGGTAAAGTAAACAACTTATTTAATTCTAATTAACATTATTAAGAAGGCAGAATTATCTAATAAACTGAAATAGCACTTTAGATGAAAAACCTAACCCCACCTCTCCCCCGGAAGTGCCCTTAAATGAATTTTTCCAGAGAAATGTTTCAAATAAAAGTTGTAGCTCTTTGTATGTGTAGTTGATGTATCAAGTTTGAAGAAAATCG
>JAAEAF010011379.1:0-23542 GCA_011037195.1 Triatoma infestans
CCCCCCAAAGACAAAACATTAGAACAAAAAAAAATTAAATTCCCATTGTGGGTTGCCGGATTTGGCTGAATCCTGCATGGTGGTGCCTAAAGGAAATAATGAAGTTTATGCTCCTTAGGAATTTTCGTTTTTGAGTTATTTTGATTCCCGCTATCACTCTCTCTTTCTTTCATACACAACAACGAAAGAGAGTGTAAGAGACGGAGAATATTCATTCGCTAAAAACACTTAGGTCTCAAAACATGTATTTACATTGAAAATACAATTTTGAAAATTGAACAAGAACGCAATACTTCCTCTTACAGCGAGCGGGTGGGGGACACTTCTTCTTATAGCGAGCGGGTGGGGACGTTAAAAGGATCATCCACTCTTTTTAAATAAATAAACGATGAGTTCGAAATAATATCTTTTGGAAATTATTTCTGAAGTTATGTTATGAATGAAAAGAACTCGTAAACATGTGGGACGTATATAATAATAAAAAACTCGGTTAAAGCTACAACTTGTATACATTCATCTTAAGCATAATTTAAGTGCAACTATATACTTTAAGCATAAAAAGAGCTTAACATTATTGAGAATTATGTAACCTATCTCTGGTAAAGTTAACAGAAAGAAATTTTCTCTATGGCATTCTAATATATGGGGATTCTAATAAAATTTACGAACAGGTTCTGTTGATGTTCTTTTATAATGTCTTAATTTCCTATAATCGAAATTGATAATAATAACGTATTGTATGAGAAAGAAGTGCTCCGGATAAGTGTCGGTTTTGCTGTGACTGGTGAATCCATTCAGCTTGTCCGTGGAGGCTGTGGAGCTCTTGTAGAGTCTGAATATTTGGGGAGGTAAAATAAAGTGGCCTTGGCAGTCAAGCATGACGCCTTAAGGGAGATGAGTGCCATATTATGAGCCCAGTGAGCTGGACCTGTTAAGATAAATTGGACCAGGCTGTGATCATGGATCGTACTGTCATGCACAATAGACCTGACATACTCATTAGTGGCAGGGAAAAAAGGTGGTGGAGATAGAGGACCCGAATGATGTCAATACTAACTCCTGTCTAGGACAACCGACAGAATAAGCAAGACCTTGTAGCCGGATTGAAAGACATTTATAGGCTACAGAAGCTTAGGGTGACGCCTATCTTAAAATCCTCCAATGGTCTCATTCATAGGGCAACATTTGAGGCACTGGACGTTTGGAACTACCAAGGTGCTTAAGTTCTTAAATTGTCGCAAGCGATCCGGGAAAAGCAATGTAGTTTGAAGAGAGAAAGAAGTGAATACATTCTTGCACCAGAGCTACGCTCGCTCACACAATGCGGAATCAATTGATGTAAAATTTGACTGGGAACCTGCCTTACACCCCGGATCTCGGTACATCAGATTACTTTTTGTATGGTCTATAATGGATGTGTTAGGTGGAGAGAATTTAGGCCTGGTTGATGATATAAGAAGAAGACTTGGTTAACACTGGTTAACTAATATATTAATAAATATATTAAATAATAAATATTAATAAATAATATATAATAAAGACACAGACTGCCTGGACTTTACCACAGAGGAATGTTTAAGGTAAAGTGGTATGAGAATGACACGTAGCGAATGTATGTACTGAACTGATTTCAACTGTGTTTTTATGGACTGTCCGTCGCTATATTTATACAGCTTCTCTTTGGTTGCTGTTACATGGTCCTTTCAAGAAGACATAGTTGGCGTCAAATGTGTAAAACTGTTTCACATTCCAAACAATGCATTTCTACTGCTGTCATAAACAAGAACAGTGCAGAGAGACGGGACAAGTATTTAAATATACCAGACGCTTATGTCAAAAAAATAGATAAATTGAGAGTTTCATTTCATATCCCACATAACAAACTCATACTAACCCAGTATCACAAGCAGTGAAATAAAAAAAAGAAAAATAATAATAAAAACTTATCATTTTGAGATAATTACAAAAAGTATTAGACTCATATTTATAAATGTGCGTCATTTATTTTCATGAACCAATGATCGATAATTAGTCATTTTATTTCAAAGTCAATAAACTTAATTCTTAAAGATTTTTATTTTTATTTTATTTACTTCTGTTTTTTCGTTCGTATTGAAAATTTCGAGTTTATTATAAATAAAAATTATTAGTGTGGAAAAGGGGAATCGAAGAATAATAATGATGATGTTGATGAATAAACATCGAAAGTGGAAGAAGAAAAATGAATACAATATATGGACTCACCCAGTTCTGTGTGGCTGCCCCTTCGACCGGTTCTGCTGCCGAGTCTATAACCTATAGAAAAATAAAAAATAATAGTGCTTAATAATAAACTTAACGGTTTTCATTTACTATATTGCTTAGTAAGTTGGATGAAGAGAGCTTTTGTTTGATCATAAATAGTGTTATACAAAATTCGAAAATGTTTATCGTAATTTATTACTTTTTGTTTTTGTTTGCTTAAAATAATGTTTGAAATAAAAGCGATAGGTTGTACATATTTATACATTTAACATTCCAAGTTTGAAAGGATCTCAAAAACCAGTTAAGTCGCACTTCTGGTAAAAACCGATTTTTTATAAATCTGAAATTCTAGCAAAATGACAATATGGTACATAGAACTTACAAAGAAAACTGTTGGAGCCATTTCTGAGAAAATCGTGAAAAACTGAAAAAAAAAAATATTCAGTAATCGCACTTCTGGTTGATGGAGGATTTTAATCGAAACTTTCGTGTTTGGTGCTGTGGCGTACCCAACAGAATGTGAAGTTTTGAGCTTCCTACGATTTTTCGTTTTTCGTAAATTTTTGTTTTCACAAAAATACACACACACGCGCGCGCACACACACACAAAGGCCATTAGCTAAAAATATTTTTTTAAATATGTATTTCCGGTGAAAACTAAATCTGGCTTGAAAGCAATACTGCTCTCTTAGGAGTAAGAGAAAGTAAACATCTTGAACAAAAAAAAAAAAAAAAAATCGATGCATCATCTAAGCAATGTAACTTATAAACAGGAAGTGACTAGACAACAATTATTGATTCAAAACAATTCTTCTTCCGCCGCTATAACATATGTTGTTAATTGTAAGAATCCTATATAGCTATCTCTTCTTACCTTTTCCAATAGGAAATCAATATCCTTTCAATCTGTAAGTCCATTTACAAACAATTTCCCATACGTATCTTCCAAATAAAAAAAAGACTTTTGAATCTCTTTTTAAAGAACAGTAGATGAGCAAGGAGTCTAGTGGCTATCGTTCTCGTCTTTGGTGCGAGCGGTCAGGGTGGGCATTCTAGTATAATCTAACACGATGCTGCTCCAGTTCTAAAGGGCGCCTCTGAGAGAATGGACTCGGAGAAAACATAATCGTCACAGGAGGCTAAATACTGGGGCAAAACGAAGCAAAAGGGTTATGTAAGAGCTGTGTAAAAGAAGAACCAGAGAGACCCTGGGTCTAAGCAGATATCAGATTTGTTTGATAACAGGCCTGTTTACAGGGCACGGTAGGTTTAAAAAACATCTGCACAAGGTGGGATTATTTGATTCGGAGCCCTTGTGTAGGCTGTGTCAGGAGGAGGAAAAGGAGGAGACGGCCTCTCACCTGTTGGTTGAGTGTGTCGCGATCGGCAGATTGCGGTACGGGATCTTCGGCACGTTGAGACCGGAGGAAATCGTACTTCAAGAAGGACTGGTGGGGAAGGTCCTGGTCATGAAGAGGGGAGGATTGCTCTACTAGACATTAAGGGGTTGCCACAATAAGCCTCAATGGGCAAACTGCAGTGCCTGGGTTATAGTCTCCCTCGTTGTCATTCTATTCTATCATTACTAAAAGTGAGGGAGGAATTGAAATTGCTTATCATGGTTGTGGATTTTAGAAACAAGATGACAGAATCGAGTCAGTTGTTCATCAAAAAATTCTTAAGAGTGACTAATTTTCTCATTCGGTAAACATGAAAAATTTAATTTCAACTGACATCGTAGTAAATACTAGTGTAGCGGAAAAGCTACAGAAAGGAGCGCGTCTGACAAAAAGAAATAATAGAAAAATAAGAGGAAGATTCAGGATGGATTCAAGAGTTTGTTGTATTTAAACAGAAAGTAGCTTGAGTAATCTGACTGGAATCACCGAAGAGTTTGATGAACTTTTTTGGAAAATGGAGAGAGGATTCAAGTATTTGGAAAAACTAGGCTTCAAATAGTGGATGACTTGCTACACGAAATGGATCCTACAAAAATACGGCCTAAGAATTTTGTTTCAGATCGATTAACTAAAGATTTTAATGCCAGGGTAAGTACGATCATTTTGAATAAATTTACAAAAGTAACATAAAAGAGCGAATAAAAAAGTCTGGCGTGAAACACTCACCAGGAAGAGGAAGTATTGTAATTTATTTCAAATTTTCATATTGACTTTTTATACAGATGTACACGTTTTGAGGTTCCCCGAGTCGAAAAATTTATCATTTAGAAAATGGTCTGTAGTGTGTATGCATGCGTGAACAGCAGAGCTCAAAATCGAAAAATCACTTCCATTTGGGTATCGCCATGAGATCCGACAGTTGACGAAATTCCTCGACCGGAAGTGCCACTTCACTGAATTAATTTTTCAGATTTTTTGTTGTTGCGATTTTCTCGAGAATAGCTCCAACGATTTTCTTTAAACTTTGTGTATACCTTAAATACATGTAAGTCTATGACTTTCGTTAGAAACGTTTTCCTGGGAAAATTCAATCAAGATAAATTTTGGGGAAAAGGTGGGGACTGTGATTTTTTTTTTTTAAATGTTATTTAATTATATGATTCCATCATCTGTATTATTAATTAGAATGAAATGCCAAATTTCCACGTAATTTTCTGCAATTTTCTCCTGAAGGACACCAGTGATTTCATTAAAGTAGATGTGCTAACAACAGCTATCATACAGAAATATATAATCTGTTTGTACTTTTTCAGAGGAAATTGATTATACAATGGGTCCATGGGTGACTGGAAAGTCACGTACTATTAAAAAGGTCGATTTATTAAGTTTAGATTCTTCTCCAACTAATATAAACTTGACGTAAACATTTATTAAGTATTATGACAATTATAACTACGCAAAAGCTGCAATGAGAGAAAGTCGTATGAATGAGAAAATGACCAGTTTTTATTTTATACGTTTAGCTACGTTTGTACGTTTTTAGTTGAGCTTAGCTTCCCTTACACTGTACATGGTTGTGGATTATAGTTCCGGTATTCATGAATAAAATTTGACAAGTCATATAATATGTCAATCTTCAATCAAAGTTAATGCAGATTTCAGCCTAACTCGTACATTTCCCAGAAATCACATAAAAATCCATTCAGCCGGAAAAATATTTCAAATAAAAGTGATACGTCTGTAATCAACCATACAAGGAAGTTAAAATCCTCAATTTAAAGGAAACTGTACGAGTTGTTTTAGAAAAAAAGAAAAATAAGGAACCTAATATGTAAATTCGCACTTCCGGTTATTCGATGTTCTTCAATAAATTTTAAATTTTAATAACGTATTTATTGTAGCTTCTTATTATATATAGTGACTATATTGCACTGAAATGGCACTTTAGAGGAAAACTTAATATTATTTCCTTCTTCTGCTGAAACCTCCCCAAAAAATCAGTTTTCCTAAAAAAAATGTTTCTCTCCAAAAAAATAAAGAAAAAAAGTGAAGCTTTCATGTGTATTTTGCAAAATAGTATTAAAATAAATATGCTGGTGTCATTTACGCACACTAACACAAAAATCGCGTAATACTTGAATAAGTTTCCGGGTAACTACATTTGGAGCTTTCTGCTGAATAGGCAGTGTTAGATATGCAATCTTGAAATATATGGGTGAGTCCTAAAAAAATGACCGCTTTTCTTGCAAATTTAAAAACAATTTTATTTTATTTAACAATTTATTTTAATATTCAAAGTATACACCATTGTGTTCTATGGGTTTGTTTCCATTTCGAGGCTAGCTGCCGAATTCCTTCGCAATACCACTTTGGGTTTTGGACGGAGAATTCCATTTTGAACCTCGTCCAGAGAATCAAAGGTTTTTCCTTGAAGATAGTGCGCCACTGACTGGAATAGATGGTAATCGGAAGGTGCTAGGTCCGGACTATAAACAGGGTGGGGGTGAGAAGCTCAGTCACTTGTAATTTTGAAATTTGTTGTTTGATGTACGGAGAAGTGTGTGGTGATTATCTTGTTGAAACAAAACTTTATTTCTGTTAAGTAACCCTGGGTAACGCTGGGCCAAAACCATGTACATTCTTTCTAACTGCTCGCTCTAAAGTCCGAATCAATAGAATGACCTTCGGGAATGAACTTATAATGAATTACGCCTTCATAATTCCAAAAAACAGAAATCTTTTTTTTTTTTTTTTTAATTGACCCTGTTTAGCGATAGGTAGAGCAGGGTGCTTGCAGTGTAACCATTGTTTCTTGGTCTTAGTGTTTCTCCAATATATCCATTTTTCATCCTTTTGATGAATCGATGGTCATTTAAATTTTCCAAAAGATTTTGACAAATTTCTACTCGTCGCTGAGCTTGTTCAGCGGTCAACTCATGGGGAACCACTCTAGCTGAACGATACACTTTCGCCAGCTTATGCAGCCCACGATTTACGGTGGATTGGGATACTTCGAGTGCTGCTGCCAAGTCCCGAGTACTTTTGGTCGGGTCAGCCTCTATTAACCCCGCAGAGCTTCTTCATCGAATGATGATTTTCGCCCCAAACCGGCTATCCACCCAAGACTAATGTCACCAGTATTAAATTTCTGAAAACACCTACACACTGTCCGTTCAAAAAGAGCATCCTCCTCTTCAAATTTCCGCACTAAAGGAGTAGTGCTAAAACTTTCTTTTCCAATAATGGCGTAATATTACTAATATTTCAAATTTTAACGTCATCGTGTTTAAAAAAATGCTACGGCAAAAATAAAAACGATCCAGAGTAACTTTGTTTATAAATTCATTCTCTATTTGTTTATGCAAAATAAGAATATGCCAAATTTCATCAAAATATAAACGCTTTTTTTTTCTGTTGAGGATAAAGTGCTGTGAGGAAGTGTTTTTTATGACTCGCCCCAAGATATGTGAGAAGGTGGCGATCATAGCTACCTTACGGCGGCTTGAGTTTCACTGAAATCGTTATATCGGATGCAATGGAAAAATCAAGTATAATTTCTAAACTTTTTGTTTTTTGGGATATTTTATTCTCATTCTCATTCTCACACACACACATACATAAAATTCGCCTAATACAATTTATTTACTCATTACATCTGGAAACTCTATATTTCCGGTGAAAACTCAATTCTAATACTTTAACACGAACACAACACACTAGAGCTCTCTTACAGCAGTAAGGGAAAATGAATGACAGCAATAACTCTACAAAAAAGACACATAAATAAAAATAATGATACAAATATAAATCTTTAGGGAACAGTAAAACATGACAGGAAACAGATACAATGGCGTTATCACAATAACTATTAGGAGCCTTTCTTATCAACAATATTATATGAACAGCCAGTTTTTAATTAAATTATTATAAACAAATTAGAATTATTTAAATATAAAAATCGTTAGTTTTGATTTTGATGTTTTGTGTTCCTTCAATGTGAACAAAATTTGTGTGAAACACTCATACAACTTTCTCTTACTGCGATTGATACAATGTAATGGACAAAATTTCTTTAAAACTTTTACAAACTTTTTAAGGGCTTTCATGAGAAAGACGGTTAACAGGTACTATGTGGTATGTGAGCTCCCTCTGAATCAACTAATAAAGCTTGGAGAAGAGGCAGCTCAAATTTTGATCAAACTGGCCGGGTGGGTCCCCCAACCCCCCTGCCACAAACATCAATTTTTTCCGAAAAAAATGTTTCAAATAAAATTATAGATTTTTTTTTATTTATGCAGTGAGAATTCCAAGAAAATCGTTATAACCTATTTTCTTTAAATTTGAAATTCTAGCATTGCTTCTAAATTTGATACCTCAGTATTATTCAAGTATTAGAACCATACATTATACTGAAGTGATACTTTAGAGAAAAGTTCAACGCTACTGTTTCCTTAAAACCTATCATTTTCCAGAGAAAATGTTTCAAATAAAAATGATAGGTATTAATGTGTATTTTTTTGATAAAATCGCGAATAACTTGACGTAAAGTCACACTTCCGGTTGATGGATTTTGCCCAAAACCTTGGCGGTTTCAGGTGCGATGGTAGTACTGCACGCGATTTTTCCTTCTTTTCCCCCCTCGATATTTTCACGTTCAGGGGACCTCAAAACATGTATTTTCAAGATAAACTCAGTTTTGAAAATTTGACACTATCTGTAATTACTTCCTCTTATATAGTTGTAAAAGAAATTAAAAATGTTTTTTTTTTTTTTTTACCGAATGGGTGTGCTATGTGTGTGAAAAATTGTAATAAATTCGAGCATGATATTCCTCCATTTTGTACGTACAACCACCATTGCATTCTTTATGGAGGTTTTTATGAAATCCGCCAACTGAAAGTGTGATTTTATTATATTGACCATATGGATGCTAGTTTAGAATCATAATTATACATGTTACATATTTATGAATTCAGCTAATTAATAAAGAAAATTTTTTATTATTATTTATCTTACAATAAGGAAATAAATTATACGGCAAGCGTCAGCGGACTTCTTTACTTGCTCTATGTTTCAGGTATCACCCCGCCCTTCTTCTGGAGCTCTTTATATAAGAGAAAAGCTACTTAATTATAATAAAAAATCAATCTATTACCTATTTATAATCTTTATTAACTATTTAAACCTTGAATTACTTAAAAAAAAAAAAATGATTTTTTTAAAAATTAACAAATTCTAATAATTAAATATTGAATAATAATTTTCTTTGGAGAGATATAAAAAATAAACATTCTTCGATCGTTATTGCATGTCGCAGTATTTATTTGAAAAAAAAAAATTAAAAACTGCTAGGGGCAATATTGTAACGATGAAACTGCCGCATTCTTGTTTATTTATTTTTCTGAAGGACATACTTGTTACAAAAGTTAATTATTTTATATATATATATATGTGTGTGTGTGTGTGTGTGTGTGTATGGGGTAAATCAGGCCAACTTTTCACTCTCGCTATTCTCTATTACTTATATCGTATTTTTAGAGGAAACTCAGTAACAATTTACACGCATTACTGTTGTCATAAAACCATTAATTCTAATAATTATAGAAGTAATTATTTCACATTCTATTACTAGTATTGTGATCGTGTCAAATATTCAAAATTGAGTTTATCACCGGAAATACATGTTTTAAGGTCTCCTGAATACATAAAATATATTTGTTTTTTTTTTTCTACAGCCGTTGAATAATGCGTCGATTATTATACTAAATTTTGTGATAAAAGTTCAACTTTCATACACTAGTGAGTTACACACTAGTGAGAGAAAGTAGCGTGTTAAATAAATGTTTTGCGAAGTGCTGCCCCACATAGTCATAATCATATAAATATTTCTTTATATTGCCATGTATAATAATAATAATAATATAAAGGATATAATAGTAATAATAATGTAAAGGAAACTTCTATTCTGAGATAACTTCTTCACATACTTATTTGTAAAACTCTCGTCCAGTTTGACGCATTCACTGCGCTAGTGAGGTCAAACTCTGAACTTGAATGTGTAAAAGTAATACTTCTATCACTTGTTAAATAAAATAACTATTTTTGAATAGTCTGTAATGTGTGTGTGTGTGCTTGAGCAAAATATCTTAAAAAAAAAAAAAAACTCATGAAACTCAAACTTGGGATTCTATTTAGGACATATCTCCACCAGATCTCACAAAAAGTTCTAGTCAAAATCTATCAATCGGAATCGCGACTTCACAGATGTTTTTTTTCCTTTTTTAGTTTTTTGTGATTTTCTCTAAAAACCGACCCAATAATTTTCTTTGCACTTCGTATACCATCAACACGGTTTTAGAGTCTTTTTAAGAGGGGGGGGGGGGATTTACTCGAAATTTACTGTAACGATTACTTTTAAATTTGGAATATTAAACTGTTCAGATATGAAGCTATTACATTTTTGAAACCAATGCTGGGCTACACGCTGATTAAAGACATCTTCCCCTTCGATTTCACATAGCTTTAGTAGCTGTTCATTGTTTTTTTTTAACAGTAGTGACGTAAGATTACTAATATTTCGTAAAACACAGTCATAGTTTTCCACACAAAAAAAAACAAACAATTGAACTGACTATTTGAAGGGGACCTTAATATGTATGCGGATGGGTTTTAAAGTCCATGGATCTTCTTTAGTTAGAAAAAAATGGTCAATTTTTTTTTCCTTATATATTCAAGCGATGCAATGCAATTGCGGTGAAGTGCTGCTCTTACAGTATTAACAGACAAATAAACACAATATATTTTTGAATACAGTGGGACCTTAATCACTTCCTGATGTTTGGACTTATACCGAATAGGACACCAAACCAACCTTTCCCATAAGAAGTAATGCAAAAATAATTTAATCCGTTCTCATGTCAAAAAAAAACTCCTTTTGATATGGTACATTATTAGGATTGTAAAATAATTTAAACACTGTTTGAACACATTAATAAAAAGTAAATTTACGAGTATTTTAATATAGATTTTTAAAGTTATTATATTGTACATATTACATATATGTATTATTTTGACTGAGGCAGGCCAAGGTCTGTCTGGGAGGCTACAACCAGGAAAGGTCGAAGTCCGTCATCAATCTGAGTAAGAACAAGATCCGTGTCCTTACGGGATTTCTTACGGGGCATTGCAGACTCAGGGATACCTGAGGATGTTGGGCCTAGAAGATGATGGCACATGCAGATTCTGTCGGGAGATGGAGGAAACTCCAACACATCTCCTCCCAATGCCGTCACCCAAAGAAGATTGTCTGGGTTGTTACCAAATAGAGGAGAAGGAAATATCCACCCTAAAACCCTCCAGGATTTTGGTATTCCTTAGAGAGCTCAACCTGGAGAGGATGCTGCAGATGAGCAAGCTCATTTACGGCACCAGAGAGGGTACAATAGATCAACAAAATGGTCGCAGAGTAGAACCCGCAAAAAAAGAAGTGTTTATTTAAATCATACTACACATATTATGATTCTCGTAATATTATTAAGCATACTATGAATCTCGAATATGCATGCCACCTTCATATTTCTCAGCTATCTCTTTCTTCAGTTCCATTGTGGTTCTAGTCTTTTTTACTTTTCTGTTGCTTTTCATTTATCTTTTTGCAATTCATGATTAATAAAAATAATAAAATTTTACTTAAAAATTAAAATCAGAAGAAATTTACTAAGATAGACCATGGCACCGCCAAAGGGGATTAATTCATGAATAGTGTAGATATAGTGCTACTTGTTCATAGATGGCGCGTATAATTGAATTAAATCATGTACCGAGCAAAATTTGTTTCGTCCAAACAGGACGTATTCCGAATTGGACATATTCTAAAGAAGTCGTATACCGAGGTACCACTAAATATATTATAAATTAACAATACGCTAAAAAATCCGGATTTCAATTATTCTTTTTTGGAACAGACGGGGGGGGGGGAGAAAGTTTACAAAACAACAATTCCAAAACAAAAACAAAAAATATCAACGGTGAACTTTCACGCAATGGCAAACAAGTCCAAGACGACATGCTACCATTTGAGAAGTCCGTACACACTAAATCGTGACATGAAGATTTTTCTTTCTGCTTTTCTATTGGCTACTAATACTTGTTAATGAAACTATATTTTTCTAGAAAATTACTGTAATTATCTTGTTAATCGTGCTAACAAGCTCATGAAGGCTTTATAGATGTATAAATAAGAGAGTGAGAGAGAAAGAGGGGAAAAATTATAGAGATTTATAAGAGTGAAACTGACAAGCAATAGTGGCACGTTACGTGTGAAATAAACACAAATGTTTTTACAGAACCTGATGTTATAGGCATCACCGGTGGTCATCTTCGTGTATCATAGCCGGGAATATACAGCCTTTAAGGTCAATGTATGGTCATCAAAAACGTGGATTCCAACTAGTTTATTCCATCAGCCTAGTTAATGATTATGAACAAAACATAAACAAATCTGATGTGGCAACACTCACGTAACTTTCTCTTAATGCTGTTAACAAATCTTTATCCTAACCTAAATATACAAGTAAGGCACCGGGCCAGGCCTACCAAAAGAGAGCGCCTAATAATATTGAACAAACAACTGAAATTTAACGTCCAAGATTCCTCACAACTATTTAAAATCATTTTTTTTTTGGAAAAGTGTTTCAAATAAAAGTGCTACGTTTTTAAAAATGGAGTGAACATTTAAAGTTCAAAGGAAAGGGAATAGCTAAGTGGTTAGCGCACTGGACTCCCACGCGGAAGTCCCGGGTTCGAGTCCAGTGCTATCCTTAGATTTTTTCTTCGTAGGAGCCTCTACAGCTCACTGTTCGGTGCACTGAGAAGTCTAATGACCATAGATGTTGAAGCGCCTTAAATTAAAGTTCAAACGAAAGCTTATCGCTACTATTCCCCCAGAAACCACCCAAAAATCAATTTTCCTTGGAAACTGTATTAAAATGTGTGTGGATAGCATAAATTTTAAAGAAAATCATTGCCATTTTTGAGAAAATTGCGAACAACTGACGTAAAAAACATCACAGTTGATACTCCGTTTAAGTTCTTACCAATGGGACCGACCCGGACAATAAAGTTTTTGATAAAATGTATCTCCCGGAAATGGCCACTTTATTTAATGTTTTTTCTTGTTTAATTACATTTTTACGATTTTCTCGAAACCAGCTACAACGATTTTCTTGAATCAGTGATATTTTCCGTGATAGACTGCTTCATTTTGTGGTCACCGACCGATATCAGGCGTTCACCCATCATCAATGATTCTTGATAAACAGTGTGTTAACCACAAATTACATGGAGCAAAATCACTTTATACACTCGTTTTCTTTCTTTAAACTTGATATATCAACTATATGGATATAAAGAACTATAACTATTATTTGGGAACATTTTTCCGGAATAATACATTTTAGGAAGGTTTAAGAGAGGGTCAGTGTGAGGCTTACCCTCACACTGTGGCTTACATGCCACATACAACATGAACATATTATCTGTATAATAGTAATAAGAATTAAATGTGTTGCCAAAATTCGGAGTTTGAATAAAATCGGTAGACCGGATGTGCGTCTTTACTGAACGGTTTGTTTTTTTTTCCCGACTTACTTGATCCCAACGAATTTCTTATCCAATCTATACTTATATAAATCTATCACTTTTGTTTGGATACATTTTTTCGAATAAGTGTGGCTTCTGACGGAAGGAGGGAAAGTCACGCTTTCATTTCCAATTCAACAAATCATATAACAGTTAGTAAAAATTCCGGGATTGAAGTGAATAAAGTGAATTTATCAATAATAACAGTGATTTACGGTAAAAGAAAGCCGCGTGAATGTTTCACACGAAAATTTTTTTATTTCCAATTCCCTAAAAGAATTAAAGTGATTTTTAAAAGTTGGTGCATACTTTTACTAATTGATAAACATTTTTCTGAATAGATTTTGAATAGATTTTTAGTGCCATTTGTTGAGGGGAGTTGAGATATTCGTCTTCACTATAAAGTACTATATATATATCTCTAAAATCATTAGGAGCTTATATATAAATTTCTGTAAAGATTTCAATATTTCAAAATACCTTCGCTTTGAACTTTGAAACCTTACAGCAACAGGTGAGAGTGAGAGAGTGACTGCAATAATTAGCCTTATTATAATAACAGGTGTAAATAGAGCTTTAAAATGTTGTTTTAAACTAAATAACTTCGCAGAAATATTAATATAAAATTGTCTTACCTGGACAAGGAACTAAGAGAACCGGGTAGTGTTCTATAGGTGAATATAATCGTTTTACTATAATTAAGAATTATTAAGTCACTAATTTAATATTATAATATCTTTCTTTACTTTTTTTAACACAATTTAATGATAATTAACCTTGACGTAAAGTATACACATTATAATTCTCTTTTTATAATAAATAGTGGTTAAATTGGGAAAATAATAGAAATATCTTATAGAATAACAGTTATACAATGGCAATAATAACAACTGTGTAAACAATTTATCTTTTAGTGAGATCTCTACTTAGTATTACAATATTTTACAATAATTTAAATAATAATACAAAATTTAAAATAATACAAAATAAAAAAAAAACAACTCAATAACAATTTACTTATATTTAGTTATAAAATAATTGTCATTTTTGTATCTTCAATAAACGAATAATCTGAAAACTACTGGAAAGACAGATCTGTTTTTTTAAAAAAAATCTGAGCTCTGAGTTAATAAAAAACTGGTAGAGCGAAATATCGTCAAATTTATTAAATTGTCAAATAATGATCTAATTGAAATTAACTCCATCTCCCTCCAGCATTATATCCTCCCTCTTTATTTAAATTGTAATGCATGGTCACAAGATTTTCAACGGCTCTACGATCTGCTTTATATGCACCAAAATTTAAAATTTATTGTTATAGGTGATTTCAATAGCCGCGTTAGCAATTTACTAAGTATTCCTAGAATTGTAACGAATGGGTTAAATTTATATACGCATAGAAATTCTATAGATAACGTTGTCAACATAAATGGAAAATATTTATTATCATTTTTAGAAGAATTTAATATTATATTATTGAATGGTCGGATCGAAGGGGATACATGTGGAGAATATACTTTTATTGGTCCCACAGGATCCTCTGTTATAGATTTGTATGCCACTTCCGCAGATATTTTGCCTAATATTCATAATTTTGAAGTCTGTCAGAAATTTTTCTCAGACCACCTCCCTATTACTGTCAAGTATTTAATAAATAGTGCCCAAAATGAAAATATTGTACCATTAGTACCAAAATTAAAATGGAATATTAAACTAAAAGAACTGTATATGGAAGAGATTGAAAATATTTGTGAACAGCACTTATTAGAAAAAGATCCTAAAACAGGTGTAAGAAACCTAACAGAAATAATTATTAATGTTGCACATAAATATAACATGGTATATACAGACAAACCAGCTATTTATAAACAGAGATGGTTTGACGGAGAATGTCTGAAAATACGGAAATATTTATTTAGGTTATTAAAGGCATGTAGTAAAACTAGTTGTTCTAAAAGCAAAACCAATTATTTAAAAGCTAGCAAAGATTATAAAAAAATTTATGTAATTTTAAGAAGAAACAGTACAATGACAGTGTAGTTATTAAACTCAATTTAGTTAAAGACTCAAAAGACTTTTGGAGTCTGGTGCGAAATTTCAAGTCTAAAAGCTTCCAAATAGACACTAGTATATTCTCAAATAAATGGGTTGATCATTTTAGGAATTTGCTGAATCTTAAATTAGAAGCGAACAGAATGGTGTACGCAGAACCTTACATCTCTGACGAATTTCTTGATGCCCCTTTCCTAAGATCTGAATTAACTTACGTACTTAACAATGCTAAAGATAACAAAGCACCAGGATCGGATCGTATTAGTTACGAATTCTTTAAAAATACATCTGATAATTTCTTAGAAACGTTGCTCATTTATTTCAATAGAATCTATGAATCTGGTGCTGTTCCTGATAGTTTTAGAGATTCCATCATTTTCCCCATACATAAAAAAGGTCCAATTAATCAAACAGCAAACTATCGAGGCATTTCTTTTTGCAACGCCATAAGTAAATTATTTATTGGCCTCCTACTGCCGAGACTTGATCAGTGGACGGAAACAAATATGGTACTAGAGGAATTCCAAGCGGGTTTCCGTAAAACATTCGACAGATCTGTTTTTTTTTTTTTTTAAATATTGTAAACATTTAATGATTTAAAATAATTCGGGCATTTTGTAGAAAGTAGCGTGAATGCAAAATGAAATTAATGACAGAGTGATCAAAAAGAAGAGAGTGCAAATAACTGCATCAACTCAATATAGCACAATGTTTTCCAAACTGTGGGGGCGCGTTTCCCCTGTGGGGACGCGAGACAATCGCAAGGTGAGGGGGCGCAGCTTTTATCAGAAATATCTTTTTCAAGTACAAAAAACTCTTTTAAGTTATACCTCGATTTCAAAAGATATGTGGAGAAAACCAAGCCCGCACCCATTACACTAAAATAGTATTATGTTGTACTGAATATGTATCGCTTCTTGTATTTAAGAAAAAATTAAATTAAATTTGTTTGTTTGATGTTCTATCATAATAATATTTCATTTTTCCGTTAACAATATACAAAATATATATATTATTGTTTTGAAATTCATTAAATGAGTATTTAAAATACTCATAAATGAGTATTTATTGGTTAAAACGTTTGTTAGTTGTTATGTTGTGTTGAAATATTTTTTGTTTGTTGCATTTTTTTTTAAGATTATTATACTATTACACTAACTACAATAAATAAAAACCATATTCTTCGTTAAGAACTTTACAAAATATACAACACTGTTTTGTGATCCATTAAAATTAATTGTAATATAAGAATAGTATGTAGAAAATTAAACAAAAAAATTATGGGGGCCGACGATACAGAAAGCTTGGAAACATTTGTCCTTATAACTATCAAAAAACAAACAAAAGTGAGAGGTTTATTTATTTTGCAATTAGCATACATTACAAATTTCAAGAAAATCGTTTTAGTCGTTTTTGAGAAATAACTGGAAAAACCATTCAGTAAAATCGCACTTTCATTGATTGATTTTAGCTCGAAATCTTCGTGTCAGATGCGGTAACCATCGCATTGTTGCATAGTATACGTAAACGAAAAACCAAGTTTGTGGTTCCTGCGATTATTGTTTTGGAGATATTTTGTTCACACACTCACACACACACACAAAGGAGGAAAGAGAGCGAGAACATATAGACCATTCGCAAAAAACCATATTTTCGAACCCAGGGGATCTCAAAATATATATTTCTGGTGAAAACACAATTTGGCAAAAAATCAAAGACTTAGCTCAAAAAAACTTTAACTTGATATATTTCGTTTAGGAGGATATCAGCACTGCAAGTGACAATAAGGCTTGGTCAAAAATCTACCAACCGCAAGTGTAGTAGCTGTATACTGAACAGTGATTTGTTTTCTCAATTCTCTCGAAAATGGTACCAAAGACTTTTTTTTTTTTTTAAACATCGTATTCTGTGTCTAAACACATAAATGCCTATCAAAATTGTTTGAAACAATTTTCTAAAGGTTCTGGAGGAAACATCAATGTCAAAGCTTTCCTCTAAAGTACCACACTTCAGTATAATGTCTGATTCTTCCAACTATATAATACTGAAGTTATTTTTAGAAGCATTGCTACAATTTCAAATTTGCAAAAACTATTGAAACCGGAAATACGACTTTACAGAGTAGGCTTCTAAGTTTTTTGTATATGTGTGTGTGTGTGTGTGTGTGGAGGGGGGATTTTCTCGTCAACGATTAGAGCTATTAATTTTCTTTAAACCAAGAATGCAGATACAAATCTATCATTTTTTTATTTGAAACATTTTTCCGGAGAAAATGGTTTTTGGGTGTTCTGAAGAATGCATGGTGTTACATATAAAACGTTATTTGATTTCTGTTATCTTTTGACGCTGCCTTCTGCATTGCAATGTACACACATTTAATTTTCAACCCGCTATCTGTGTCAACCAATATATATATATATATATATCTATGTTAGGGGGCAACTGGGTAAACATTTCCAAATTTAAAGCAAATTTTATAATTGCAATAAGGGGAACACGTGTTTTATACGACAGTGTAACTGCCCTGAAAAGGCTCATTGCAATATGGGCGTAATATCGGTTTATAGCCAAACCATGGACGCGGTCTCAACCCGGAAACTTAAAGTGTTTTTCATGAGTTAAATTATTTTTAATTTATATACATATATATCTTCTGAATCTTGTGGATATTTTGCACCAAATTTTTTGAATTTTATTTTTTACTGTTAAGAGACTGCATGATTTTTTTTTGGTCAAGGGTAGATATTGTGTGTGTGGGGGGGGGGGGGGAGTTATTGTTGCTAAGTCTTATTTATTACTGCAAAGTGAGAGTTTCGATTTGGAAATAACATTTATTACTCTTTATATAAAAATACACCTGCTATAGTTTCACAATTATTTTCAACAGAAATGATCTATATACCAGCTACTTTCTGTTTGATTATATTATTCTTAGTTTTTTCAATTTTAAATTTATTATAAACTATAAATGCAAAGTGCTATCCATTTACGTAATAAAAAATAAAGTATATTGAATATTAAAAAATTTCCCTTTGCTGAACAAAAATCTGGCATGAGTCATTCACACGGTCACTTCCTGCACAAATCTTATACTCTAACTGACCACCAATCAATCTTCCCTCACCAAAATCAATTTTCCTAATAAAGTTGCAATTTATTCCTTTCGACTTTTCGCTGGAAAATATTTAAAAGAAAAGTGCAATTCGCTTTCTAAGTTTTTATAGAGAAACGTTATGGCTATTTTTGAGTAAATCCAAAAAACAATTCTGTAAAATTCGCTGGTTAACCGGATATTCTTTAAATCTGAAATTCTAGCAACCATATGGTTGCAGAACCATACACTGCACTCTAGAGGCATTTTACAGAAAAATCCTAAAAATTCCTAAAAAATCAAATTGCATTGAAAATTCTGACTTGGAAAAGCTATTACTTTTTCTTACAATTATTAGTAATAGTAATCTGATAGTAACAGTAATTTGACCGATCCGCAATACTTCCGCTTACTATTATTATTAAGAGGAAGTATTGCTATCGTGTCAAATATTGGAAACTGAATTTTCTCCGGAAATACATGTTTTGAGGCCCCCTGTATAGGAAAACTAGGTTTTTATAGAATGGTATGCACATACATATATATGTATGTGTATGTGTGAACAGAATATCTTAAAAACGAAAAGTCACAGGAAGTTCGAACTTGGTATTCCGTATAGGTACTAACTACTACCGCATACGACACCAAGTTTTCCGGTAAATTACTGAATTTTTTTTTCCAGTTTTCTGTGATTTTCTTGAAAACGGCACCAACGATTTTCACATTTGGAAAAGGGGACGTGTTTATGTTTCCCTCTAAAGTGCGATCTTAATTTATTACACAATTCATCTACTGCTATTCCACGACTAAACTTTGAAATCCTTCTCTACATCGAATCAAGTAGACGTGACATTACTGATTTTTCGAAAGCATTCGATACAGTTGATCACCACCTCCTTCTTGGTGAACTCCAAACCTACAGTATCCATGGAACTCTTCTCGAGTGGCTAAAAACATATTTAACCGGAAGAATGCAAATGGTAAAAATAAAATCACACATTTCAACAAATGGTATCTTCAGGTGTACCGCAAGGTTCTCATCTTGGTCCAATACTCTTCAAAATTTTTATAAACGACTCTGCCGTAATCACCTATAATAGTAGTTTCAGTTGGCTCTTTTTGCGGATGATCTAAAACTTTACTCCAAGATTGCTGCTATAGAGGATTCCTTGCAATTGCAGAGCTCTTTAGATAAGCTTAAAGAATGGTGCATCAATAATAATATGAAACTTAATATTAACAAATGCAGAGTTATGACTTTTCATAAAATAAAGCAACCATTCATGTGTAAATACAATATTTCTGGTGCTCAGTTGGAACGGGTAAGTTCGTACAGGGATCAGTTCGTGAGTTCGTTCAGTTGGTACAAGGATCTCGGAGTTCTTATGGAACCTGGTCTCAGATTTGTGGCGCATATCATTTCTATCATAGGCAAGGCGAACAGGAGTCTTGGATTTATATCAAGATTTTGCAAAAGATTCAACAACGTAATGACTCTCAGATCGTTGTATCTGTCCCTTGTTCGACCAATTCTTGAGTACTGCTGTGTGTTCTGGTCTACAACAGCCACGTAAAAAGACTTGAAGCGGTGCAGAATCGTTTCCTCCATATTGTTCACCAAAGATACTTCCCAGGCGACACCATCAACTATGAAGATCTTAGGTTGTACCTTAAAACTGAAAATTTAGATCTGCGCAGACAACTTGCTGATTGTATTTTAATTTTCAAAATTATTCACCATTTTATTGATTGCAATAACTTATTACACCTCTTAAATTTTAATATTCCTAGATATTCCACTAGACAAAAATAATTTTAAATATTTCCTATTGTGACTGTGATTATGTTAAATGGAGTCCTCTTCCTAGAATGATGCGCCAATAAAATAACTTTTCTATTGATATTTTTAGTACGAACTTGACAAAATTTCAAAAATTATTAGTTAATAAAGGGGCTTTTATTAAATTTTAGTTATATATAGTTTTAAGTCACTGAATCTTACTTACTATCAAGACTTTTTTAAATTTTATGTAATCTATTTTTATATTTTATATTGTATTTTTGTATAGTATATTATTTGTGTTTAATGTTCTCTTATTTTATATTTTATTGACTTTTGCATATTATTAATATGTATTTTCGTTTGTATGTTTAAATATATAATTGGGTTTTACCCGTTTAATAAATAAAAAAATAAATAAATCCAAATAACAATTTGAATTAATTAATTAATTAATTTCATTAAATTTAGTTATACTACTGCGAATCTAGAAATCGATCACTTTTGTTTGAAACGGTGGACGGTAGGAGGAGGTTATGCTCTCCTCAAAAAGGCAGATTTATTTATCAGAGACATTTTTCGTGGTGGCCTGCTTCATTTTGTGGTCATCGACATAGGCAAAATAGTACATTACCTTAACAACATAAACCAGAAAATAAAATTCACATACGAAAAAGAAACGAACAACACCCTCAACTTCTTAGACATAAAATTCACAAGAACCGACAATAAACTGGAATACGGAATACAAAGAAAAGTAACCACCTCCGATGCTATCATACCGCACAATTCCAACCACCCTACCCAACACAAACTAGCTGCACTTAGACATCTGACGAACAGACTTAAATACACACCCCTCACACCCGCGAACCACGCACAAGAATTGCAGACAATCTACAAAATAGCTGAGAACAATGGGTACAATGCGAACATCGTTAATAAACTCCTCAAAAACGAACCACGCCACCGAAATTGGACTGACAAACAAACAGCAGACAAATTCGCCACATTCACATATATTGGAAGCCACACGTACAAACTCACGAATTTTTTCAAAAACCTGGGTATTAAGACATCCTTCCGAACAAACGACAAATTAGGCAACAAAATCCGCACTCGTACCGAGTTCACTGACGTGTATGACAGCAGTGGGGTTTTCGAGTTGAAATGCCCGGACTGTGACAACATTTACATGGCAGACCGGCAGAAAAATCAAGGAACGATTTACCAAACATATCAGATTATACAAGTACAACAAAGTTGACTCAAATTATGCCAATCACCTAAACACTAACAAACACAAACACGAAGACATCACGACCACGATGAAGCTAATACATTCTGGCCACAAAGGACGGCGACTTGACATAATAGAACAACTCGAAATATATAAACACAAGACACAAAACTTAATAAACGAACAGACAAAATTTGCCAGTGAACCATTATTCAAAACACTCTTCCCACAGTAGCAACAGAAACGCAATTACCAGTGCAAACATTATACATGGACCAAATAGTTCTTACACAGATTTTAGTTTTAGGTTTAGTTATAAATCTGCTAGTTATAATATATAACTTTTTTTTTTTAAATATATAGTTTATATATTTTTAAAAAAAAAGTGTGCGTATACTGGAATTGTGTACTGTGCGTACGTATACTGGAATACTGAAATATGTGTGCGTAATACTGAAAAAACTGAAATGCATAGTTATAAAAATCGCTTAATTTAAATGATGTTAGTTCAAATCGTTATTTAATTTAATTTAAATTTATTTTATATTTTATTTTGTTTAGTTAATTGTAAAGTAAATCTCCCTCCAACAACAGAGTTTAAAAATTAGACCCCTACGTGTTGTTTCCATTGTAAGGAAAATTTGCCCTTTAACAACCCAAACACGTGTTTTCCCACCCAGCTGACCATACCCCTTGACCTAGTTTAAGAGTTTAGTTTTAAATACAGTTAAAGCCAGTCAGTGTGTAAACTAAGTTTGCTCTGTGCAAGTCTGTGTTGTCACACTGTCTGAAAAACGCATCCTGAAGATGGGCGAACGCCCGATACCGGTCGATGACCACAAAATGAAGCATGCTACCACGGAAAATGTCTCTGATGCTTTCCAGCCCTGCGGAACCAACCACTACAATAGCCATTTATTTAAGTTTAGATTCTCGCACTGATATAGAATAGCTGAGAAGTAAATATTTAGTAAGAATTATACGTTTTTGAATAGAATTTGTCAATTAAATTTTGATCTTTTAGGTTTTCACAACCATTTTCATGAAAAAACAATTGAGTTTCCGCGATGAGACCGCATCAGTGGTTTGCTAGAAACCGACGTTTCGACCATATTGCAATGAGCCTCTTCAGGGTCGGTCAAAGCTAATGGAGCAATGTACCTTGGTTAGAGCTTCAAGCTTCATATTTATTTACATTTATACACTGTTCGCTTCACAGAACACTAAATTCTCTACCCAAACACACTGACTCCTAAGGGTACCACAACAGATCATCTATGAATTAACTTTATAGCCACTCCCCCTACTATATTTGAATCATACAGTAATGTTCATAAAACGTACATCACTAGAAATACTTTAGAACTTCAGAACCTCACATTACCCTTATAACTATGAGGTCATTATATTGTAAAAGCCATGTGAAAAGAAAAGTTAGATGTGAGATTTTCTGTCCAACTTTTCTTCCCGTTCTCTCTCATAGAAATCAGACTAGAATTTTGAATCAATTTCTATAGCCTACATCAGAGCTTCTAAAAATGGCGGCCATGAGATATACATTGCAAAGCCGCGAACAAACAAGACGTAATGAAATGAAGTTTCAAAGCGTCCATTAAATAATTAAACATAAAAACAAGAAATAAAACATACAGATATATCTCTATTGTGGATAACGCTGCAAACAGGAAAATCCACTTTTAAGAAACTAGGGGGGACTGATAATACAAAATTTTATTTAATTACATTATTATTAAAAATGAATCCTTTAACGATCTACTTGAAATATAATAATTTAAAACAACTCTTTGAAATGAGGGAAACGTTGCAATTAGGACTACTTTCTATAAACGTCCAGTAGATAGCAGCATCACAGTCCAAAACACCTGGCATTTATATATATATACCGTAGTGTACACCTGGACAATAATGACCAATTTTTGATTACCAAAATAGCAATCTTTATTTTGAATTATAATTGAGATCATATAAAAACTATATTCTGAAGAAAGCTAATTTCTCAGAGTTAAGACAAGACAGTCAGTTCGGATATTGATTGGCTGGTAGGTAACATGACGATTTTAATATTTCAATATTTA